>PVIY010046025.1:0-18723 GCA_004026745.1 Myrmecophaga tridactyla | reverse complement strand
ACAGATAGAAGGGTCCGGTCCCCAGGTTTGGTGTCGGTCATTCACGCTCCACCAGTTCCCGGAGCAGCTGGGCTGTTGCTCTGCGCCGGTGCCGGCTGCGCCTGGCTGCGCGGGAGTGCGAGATGGACCGCTTCCTGGGTTTTGTCAAGCAGATAAGAAGATCTAGGCGAAGAAAGGGGAAAAAGTACCGACCAGAAGAAGATTACCACGAGGGCTATGAGGATGTCTATTATTACGCTTCAGAGCATTTTCGAAGTAAGCGCTTCCCTCCACCCTCCTATTCCTTCTCGCATGCTGGGGGCTAACAATAAACCTTGCCTGCGCTTTTATCTTAAATGCAAAAGGTTTGCCAGATGGTGTTCTCTGTGCTCAATCTGTAAGTACTGAAGTGCTACATTTTGCTTGATTTGTTTTTAGAATAGTCAGATAGCATCTAGACAATATAACCAGCTGAGGTCTATACACATGGGTAATATTTTAGGTGCCTTTAATTGACTGTTAGTATCGTAAATGAGCCATTAAAGAAAAAAAGTATCTCGCGAGCCAATGTAGTAGGTGCTTAGAATATGCTTTGTTGAAGTTGTTTTGAAATCATCAGTTTTTTTTCTTTCAGAATAGGGAAGGCTAGCTCATTGGAAAGAAATCATTGGTCATGCTCAAGTTGATGCCAAGGATTAATGCCTGTGATACAGACTTCGGATCAGTTATCTCTGGTTAAGCTGAGGTGATATTTGTATAAGGAAGTTCAAATGCTTTTCTCTGATGAGTGTTGGTACCATCTTTATTGAATGAAGAGAACTCTTTACTGTCAGCTAGAAGCAGTGATACCTGAAGAATAAAGTAATATATACATATTGAGACATTTGTAAATTGGCTTATGAGACACTTGTAAATTGGCTTATGAATAACAGAGAACTAGAATTTTTCTTGTACTTGTCAGTGTTTTAAGTTCCTGATGAGATTTAGACTTGTCCCAATGGATTTGAAATGCCCAGAAATGCCTAAGGGTGCAGAGAAAGCAGCAGCTGTATGCAGTGATCACTGAGTTTATGATGTGTCCTTAGTGGGGGGAAATGACAGTTATGTATGGTCCACACTTAAAAAAATAAAAATGATCATTTGATCTTCTTGAATAAGGCTCTTTATAAACTTGTATTTCAATTCGAGTTCTTCCTGGCCATTTAATGTGTGTGAATGTGCCCCGTTTACAACCTTTGTGCATTGACTAATAAATAATTTAGAATTCAGTTTCTGTGATATTGAAATCCATGAGAATTAGTTATAAATGCCAAAAATTCTGTTATGATTGATGACAGTTGCGGGTGACAAATTCATGTAGTGGCAGTAATACAATAATGGAAAATTGTGATTCTTTGACACCACTTAAACGGTATGGTTATGTTCCCTTTATAGAGTAATCTCTGAATTTTAGAAGTGTTTCTTTTTAATGATACTTTTACATGAATAACCTGTTCTAATGTAATGACAGTCTATGTTTCCTAAATTTAGTTTCTATAATATATTCAAGAATTTAACTAAGATTTGTGTCACCTCAAAGAAATGTCAGCCTGTGTGCATAGTTCTGAAATTTTGGAAAATTTTAAAAGAAGTTTAGGAATTTTAATTAGATTATTGTTTGCGGTACCAATTTCTTGCAGTCAGTATATAATGTGTCAAGTTGACACCTTCCCGGGTTTGTATTGTGGTGTATCTTTGTGCAAATAAAATCAAGCAGTGTCTCTCTAGTGACTGCTTTCTACTCCTTGTGGTTAAAAAAAAGAAAGAAAGAAATCAAAACAACAGAAATACTTTGTAAGTTTTAAAAAATGTACCTACAAAGAGAAATATTTATGAAGAGCTAGGAAATATTTTTAAACTAGAGTGAGGGTAATGTTGTAGCAAAGGTAGTAGTCTTTTATACATCAAGCGCAGTAATTCAAAGAGAAATATGAATTAACTTATCTGATTTGTCAAGGTCATAGCTAAGGATACAATCTAAATATCACAAGTCATTCGTTCTACATATAAACCTGATATATTTCTACCTGCAATTTATTTCAAAGCACCCATTATGTAATATGTAACTTTGTGGAGTTTAGGTGCATATTGAGTTCTCACCTTCACACTGCACATAAGAAACAGAATGGACTCAGGCACTTCGGAGCTTGGTATTTCATCAAATGTCAAAGAGCCAGAGCTTTTAAAGGAGACACATAATATAACATAATGACCTCCATCAGTACAACTTTAGGCTTCAGTTTCAGGGCTTTTCTGAACTGGATAGGGGAGACTTCCACTTACATTGTCTGGCTGCAGAAAAATATAATGAATTAGACTGGGACTTAGAACCAATCCTCTCAAATGTATAAATTGGTTGAATTCAATTACATCTATGATATATCTATTTTAATTAGTCCTTGGCATAATTTGAAAGTTTAGAGAAAATTTCTCTTTTTATGCCCTGTGTGTTTCCCTAGACATCTTAGAAAAACTATATACATTAAAGCTCAAAACTTGGTGGAATCTACGGAAAACATTCGCATCTCAGTTAATGATGCTAGAGGTCTAATATTGATAAACCAGAGGTCATCTTTCTTATTTTATCACTGAAATGTTTCTTTTGTTTCTTGTAAGAAAGTCAACTCTGTGTCTTGTTAATTTATTCTATGGTTCAGATTCCACTAAGTCTTTACACACAGTACACATATTTACACATTACACATATTTACATAGTATTGCACATATACTAATGAAAAATTAGCCTAGACTATCCCCAGATTCCCCAGTAAATCTGCCCTCCCTTTAGTACATTCCCAAGTGCTTACTATTATTTAACTTTATCTTAAATAATGTCTCTTCTCTGGTGAGTCCCGATTTAGAATATCACCAGCCTTTCTTACATTTTAAATATAATGTCACTTATGATTTCATAAAATATCAAGACCTGATTTAAAATATCAGTAGGGTCAGATGCTATGAAAGAAAGATTATTCTAAAAGTGGATGTTTTTTCCTCTAACTCCATCAAAACTGCATTTTAGTAATAATGAATATTGATGATGATGATGATGTTGATAGACTGACTAAATATCTTCCTTGATTTTAAATTGACTTGACGCCCTGTCAGTGTGCATGGGATGACTATGCTGTTTTAAAAAACTGCTTTTCATCACTCTTTTACCTTTTCATAATTCTAGAGCTAGACTTTAAATAAATTAGACAGATGCTGTGGGCAAGTCACCAAACTTTTGTCTGAACTTCTAAAAATGTGACATGAGGGGGGCTTTATTTCTAAAGAGTTTTCCAGTTCCAGAGCTCTATGATTTTAAACTTTACATATAAAGCAACTCAAATAAATGTATCAGCTGAAGGGTTTTAACTGAGTTTTAAACCAAAACAAATTTTTTTACCTGTATGTCCTGAAGGAATTGTTTTTCTGGTAGGAATTATCAGTATGGAAATTTCTGTACCTTTAATATCATAATCCATCACTGAATAATTAAAGAGTTGCTTTGAATTTTGATAAACCTATGAAATTCTGAACATATCGGTAAGTCCTAGGCCTTGTCTTTTATTTAATCTTATCCACCAAGAAACACCTCTAACTTTTTGAAATTCTCACATAGATGATTCATCTGGTACTTTTCCTTAAGAAAAAACTTGCATCTTGTGTTCAGTATAAAACTGAGTCATAATCCTGGCTGTAACAAAAAGCTAAAAAAAGGACCCTCAAATTCAATTTTATTATGTTTGGTGTTTTTATCCATCTTCCATTAAATGCTGTTTGATAGCAATGTCTTTTTAAAGACTAAAAATTCATATTTTAAATAAATTGTCATGCAAAACATATGCCCTCTGGCCCTATTTTATGTATATTTTTATTTAAATACCCTGAATAATATTCAAGTTATAAAACAGATACTGTTATTGTATATTTTAGAAAACTTCTCAGGACTGTTATTATCCATAATAGAAATCCTGACCTGCTTTGGTCCACACGGGGAGAGGGTTATTGAATTACTTGAAAAGGAGGAAGTTCCTCATCTTACGAACAGAGATATGTGAGCTACTTTCACCTCTGGCCCTGGCCCCTTTGCACATGTGTAATGGCATTGAATCAGGCAGGGGGTTCCTCCATGGTGACCGCTCTTCTCAGCGTGCGTTCTGACTCTGAAGCAAGGCGGGAGAAAAGCTGAGTGGGACAGCTGCTCAGGGCAGGCATTAGTGACCATTAACCCTCCCCACTGAGGTCCTCTGAGAGTAACTAGAGAAAGGGAAGAAGAATATGAATATGGTTTAGACCTTTTGCAAACAGATGATTTGTATTTCCAAATGATTTTCTTTGTGGGTTTTTGTTTGGTCATTGTAGTGGATATTGTGCAACAATTGGGACTGTGTGTGAGTGCATATAAAGTTCCTTTATTAAACAGTGTATGCAGTTGCGATCCTTAGTTGGGTGACTCAGGTTTTAAAGTAGCTGGATTTTTAGAGAGGTGATTTGCTTTATTTTATCACATTGAAAAATGTCATGTGTTCCTTATTAGAGAAAAAGTTTTTTGGTAATGGGGTGCTCCTAGAGTAAGAATTTTTAGGTATTGAGACAAGTCATTTTTTTCTTACTACATTCTCTAACTAGATTTTTTTTGTAAATTCGTGAAGCCACACCCTGTCTGCTTCAGTGAATTAGCAGCTAATTAAGATTCTCTCTCTGGATAAGTGTGCCGAAAGGATGGAGTGGGATCCTTGACATTTGCTTCCTAAAGATGGCTGACCCTTGCTGCAAATTGTGCAGAAGCTGAGCATATGATCAAAGGTGATGTTGCCTTCCTCAGCTTATGGGGGTAGGTCGTGAGGAGGGGAAGGGAGAGAGGGAAGCACATTTTGCAGGTTATCCTTGCCTCTCCAGTGCTAACAAGTGTACTTAAAAAGGCATTTATTTCTATTTAAAAAAAAAAAAAAACAGGGACCATCAAACTGACAGGTAAATATCTTGGATGTGAGGGTCTGTATGGTTTAAATTTTAGCTATATTTACTCAAGAAATCCCAACGACATGAGAATAAACAGTTTTAGAGAAATAGAACAAACTTGCTTGTTTTATTACTACACTGTTGATTCTTCTTTCCTAAAAGTTGATTTCCATCTATAGTAATTTGTTATGTTAAAAATTAGTTGGCTAGTATGTTGATTTGTCCAGGGTATTTTGTGTCATCAGCTTTATCTCAAGCTGAACTTTTCCCCCAAACGGAGTAATTTAAATGACTATTAAAGTAGAAAGGAACCTTAGAATCTACTTTGTCCAACTTGAGTATTTTTTAGATGGATAAACTAAGGTACAAATAAGTTGGGTTACTTATCCAAGCCCCCCTGATCTGGGACTAGAAGCAGATCTCTAGTCCACCATTCATTATTCTGCATTCATCTTTTAGCTTTCTGATAACTCTTCTGTTGATATTTAAGGTGGTGGAGGGTATGTATGTGTGTTAGGGGATCCATTTACATATGAATCAGAATTACTAGGTCATCTTAAATGAAACTCTTGAACAAAAACTAGCTCCTAGTAGGACTTGTGCAAGTCACATTAGCATGGTGTCTTATTTCTAGATGTTGTTAGGGACCTTGATTGTTAATGACTTAAAAGACCAGCTTGTAGTACTGGTTCGTTCTCTCATTTGCTCTGTGATGTGCACATATAGCACTTTATCAATGAATATCTCTTTAAGGGCTCTAAAATGACAATACAATCAGAGACTATTAGAATTAGGAGGACACTTGGAGTCTTAGGGAACCCTGCTATCTGGTATAGGATGCCCTTCCTCAGCATCTCTGATATACGGGTATCCAGTTTTTGCTTAAATCCTTCCAGTGTGAACATATTCACTTCCATATATGGCAAGTCACAAAGCCAATGCCCTTTTTAAACAAGATTCTACATTATTATATTAAGTTGCTTGCATATTCCAACAAATATAATATATGCTCAAAATCAGTATCTCAACCCAACAAATACAGACTGTTGAATAGAATGTGCAGTAAGATCTCATCTTCTCTCTATTCACATTATTTTTTCACTGATGTAACATATGGCATATGGAGGTGAGTAATTCCTTCAATTTGCTATTTTTGTTTTAACTATACAAGCCCAGAAGAACTCTCTATAGGGCCCACATGCATGTGGCAAATTTTGTTCCATTTTTCCGTTTTTATTTATTTCTAAATAAATCTTCCATTTGTTTAATGAAAAATACCTTCCAGTGCTTTCTGTTTGTATAATGTAGTAGACATCTATTTGTCCTGCAATTTTATCTTATTTTTTTCTGGGAAGTACAACTGTTATGTTAAAACCACCCTTGTTTCCAGGGTGGTGTTTCAGGAATGACAGAATGAATTCTGTCATTTCTGTTTCTGATTGAACAAAACTGACACAAGTACACTATACTCTTTCCCTGGCTATGGTCATTGGTCTGGGAATGGACACAAACCAACAGCTGGGTCAGTCAGTGTACTTTGCTAGGAGTTTGCAAATTCAACACAATGCCCTCTCCCACATGGAGAAAGCCAGTCTGGAGTGGGAGAATCGAACCAATATGCAAAAAGAGGTGGAGATGAAAGAAAGATAAATAGACCCCACAGGGTGCTGTCAATAGTTCTGGTCTTTGAACTCTTTAATACTGCCCAATTAAAGTTCACATAGCTAGAAAGGACCAGAGCCAGGACTGAAACTCAGATTAGCTGACTTCTGGTTTGATGGTATTGGTGACTTTTTAATTTGGACGCTGTGATTATTTGGTTATTTTTCTTTGATATAATACACGCCAGAGGTGGACATGAGATTCTTTCAATTAAAGTTCTGATGCTCAAAAATATAATTGTCTTAACGAGACTAGGGAATTATGTAACTGTGAACAAATCACTTTGAACTCGTGCTTCTTTAGTTTCTTATTTGTAGAATGAGGACATGAAATAGGTGATTTGTAACATCCATCTATCCCAGTGCTGAGTGCTAAAGAGCCAGAAGGAGGAGTCTAGACAGTAGAGCTGTGTCCCTCTCACAGGACAGCACACATCCAGAGCAGCTGGAGGAAGGGGATGGCCAAAGGGGAAATTTAGGCAGAAGACAGATTTCACTTAGCAGCATAATGACTGTGCATTTAACACTCTGTGCCTTCACATTCCATTTAGTGTTAAAACTCATTTTAGAGGGACACATAACTCCCCCCATTAACATCTCACTAGGGTTCTATCATCATTGTCTACAACTTCATAAAAGAGGGTCTGAATGGATCTAACACAATTATATCTTATCAGTGTGTGTCCTGAAACTTAGATGCTTTGGAATACCAAGTACAGGATAGTGAGATCTACCCACTACCGGACACTGTGCAGGTGCACATGCACACACACACATGCACACACATGCACATGTGTGTACTTACATAGATATAGGTACGATTTAAAAAAAACAACAGCAATAACCTGTCTTTAGTGTAAGGTGATATCTCTTTCTACAGACCTTGTCAAGTAAAACTGTCCATGCCTCAAATTTCCTTATCTGTGAAATAGGGTCAATAACTGCCCACTTCATAGGGTTATCATGAATTAAATAACATAATAAAACACTTAGTAAGTATTAGTAAAAGAAAGCCTTATTTGTAAACATATTAAGTGTAGCATGTTGAAGGGTTACAAATGGTAGGCTAAAGAGTTTAAATGAATTGGGTACCACTGTAAAGTTTTTTTAGTAGAGGTGTTACTTTGGGAAGATTAGTTTAATAGTAGTGTATAAAAGGTATTAGAGGAAGATATACAAATAAAATGGTAGATGTGGCAGCAGTGGAAAGACATGGATATGAACAGAAGGAAGGTATTCAATGTCCAGGGAGAATTGGTAGTGAGCAACTTGAAATGTGGAAGATGGAGTTATGGAGAGGAGACAGGACTCAAGAGATTTGGAAGATATGTATAGATTTGATGGATGAAATCTTGGAAATATATGAAATTTGTAAGGAATAGGGCTTTTTGACTCACTGTCTTATGTTGACTATTCTTGGGGCTAAAGAAGGATAGCTGATTAACATCCAAGTCCCATGATATGAGAGAAGATGACAATGGACAAAGTAATCAATCTGTGGATATTTTAACAAAAGAAATTTGTAATGATATATGTATATATGACATATCATATGATATATGATATAGTTAATTTGATTAATTTCTTATAATGAGGTGGAAGATTAAATGCAAGTTGATTGTGCAGAAGGGAAATGCAAGTCAAAGAAGGGATTAAGATTCAAAAGTGTGATTTTTATTGGTGTGGCACATTCAGTTGTGGGTACATAGAGATAAAGCTACTTCTAAATGAGTTTAGAAAGATAGAAGATTGATACATGTTACTACATGGATGATCCCCAAAAGTATTATGCTAAGTGAGAGAAGTCAGACACACAAGTTTATTGACTGTGAGTGGGCACAGAGTTTCTTTATGGGATGACAGAAATATCCTGAAAATTAGGCTGTGGTGATGGTTGTACAGCTCTGTAAATTTAATGAAACTCATTAGATTGTAAAAAGAAAATGGTAGGGGATGGGCCCTCAAATGAATGTGTGTAGAGTATTTTTTAGCGGCCTCCCAATCCATAACCTGAGGTTTTTTTTCCTCTTTATGAGGAGTCATAGACATTAGCTCAGGAACAAGTATTTGTTGAGAAACAACTCAGAAAGTTAAAGTCAAATAAAATATGGTGTACAAAATGATTCGCCATGATGCCAAAGGGAAGTACTCCCAGTGGTATTTTAAAATGTGTAATAGAATCGATTATATGCTTTTTTTATTTGAAGCATTAGAATCCTACCCCAATATCTCATTAACTGTTACATAGACTTAGAGCCAAAAAGCTTTTCTGAAGCACTGGACCATAGAACCCAGTTATTTGGATCTGTAAATTTGAACAAAATATCAGCAATTTGGTCTACAGATGTGTAGAAATTGAGTTGAAGTTCCATGAATTTATGAAACCTACAAAGATCTCTCTTCTAGGTACTGTTTGCATTGACCAGAAGATCATGAGATTATGACTAAATAAATTATTCAGAATTAGCACTATTTTAAGTAATAAATATATTATAATGCTTTAATGTCTTTACTCCCCTTCCCTATCAGACACAGGAAGATTTAATTTATGGTAAGTGCCCAACCATTTTCATTCGTTCAGCAATTGCTGTTTGATACCAACAGGGTGCCAGGTGCCACTGTGGGAGGTGGAGATACAGTGGTGCAGAAGACAGGCGAGGCAAGTGCTCTGTTGGAACCTGCATTCTAACAGGGGAACAGAAAATAAAAAATAGTGCTAAGTGCAATGAAGAAAAGCAGATCAAATGTATAGGAAGGAGAATTGGAGGCAGATAGAATGGTGGTTTTTTTTTTTACTGTTTTAAATTAATTTTTAAATTTTTTTAAAAAAAACAAATACAAACATTCTTAACTTATGATCATTCCATTTTACATATATAATCAATAATTCACAATATTATCACATAGTTCATATTCATCATCATGATCATTTCTTAGAATATTTGTATCAATTCAGAAAAAGAAATAAAAAAGACAACAGAAAAAAATTCATCCATACCATACCCCTTACCCCTCCCTTTCATTGATCACTAACATTTCAATCTAAATTTATTTTAACATTTATTCCCCTTATTATTTATTTTTAGTCCATATGTTTTACTCATCTGTTGATAAGGTAGATAAAAGGAGCATCAGACACAAGGTTTTTGCAATCACACAGTCACATTGCAAAAGCTTTATATCACTATACAATCATCTTCAAGAAACATGGCTACTGGAACACAGCTCTACATTTTCAGGCAGTTCCCTCCAGCCAAATGTTTTAAAGTGAGGACAAGAAGTTTGAACTGATGCCGATTGAAGAGACAAAGCCACTGTGTAAAGATCTGAATATGAAACAGCCTCCACCATTAGAAATGTAGTCATTCAATTTAATACAATACTTGCACCGGCATCTTCTGAATGGGGTGTTTTCTTAAAATTCATCCATAGTTTGAAGGAGGCATAGTTTCCAGAGAAGGCGTTTATTTTGCTGAAAAAGATAGGGCTGTCTCTGCTATTCATTTATAGAAGTCTTTTGCTATAGTCTGGTATTGCTGGGTTGGAAGTAGCCATAATGGGGTGATGTTTTAGGAGAATGAGAAAATAGTTTGCTATGCCTTTAGATTAGTGTCATTATCTTGCACTAGGATTCTGAACATCATTGAGCATATCAATTCCTAAGTCAAAATGCACTTGCCATGTAATCAGAAGACACTAAAATGTTTGATGGTTTTATAATATGTTGTTTGCTTGTTTTTCTGACAAAAATGCATCACATTTCTCCCCAGTCTTTGAAATTCACCAAATCAGAAGGACTCCTAATGGCTTTTGCATTTTATGAGAAAGAGTATATGTCAAAAAAATTGTTTCCAGAGAGTGAGCAAAGTTGTGTAGGACCTTTCTGGGTACAGCCCACAGCTCTGTCAACCTCTGTGCTTTAGGGAGAATTGGACATTTTACAAATACGTTTCTGTTGTCTATTATTTTGCTAGCAGTTGATAAACAGGGAATTTTATGTGGTTTGTTGGAATATTATTTTCTGTATCTGTTACTGTTTGAGAAATATGATTCCGGGGATTAGTCTTTTATATTTAGAAGTAAAACCAGTGTAAGCTAAAAAATCTCCGGGTTTTCTGGTGATTATCTGATCTGCTTTTGGATAGATGTGTCCGACTAACAAACTTTGAAAAATTATGCCTAATTTTGGAACAGTGCCAAGCATTTTGTTAAAACAGGTGTTTCTGATTACTGCTGAGTTGGTCTTATGTTTTCATGTGGTGCTTCTGCTGGCAGTGGTGTGTGGCTCATGAATTTGCAGGTGTGGGAAATAACGTTTGATTTGTGAAGCCCCATTTTTTTTTGAGATAGAACTAGGCACATGTGAAATTTAACCAGTATGAAGTGTGAAGCCAACAGTGGCATCCTTGCTGATTCTAAGAATTGGATGTAGGTTCACAAATAGCTGAAGCAGAGAGTTTTACAAACCATTGCAGTTGTGGTTAACACTTGCTTTTCTAAGTTGTTATCTGCATGTAGAAAAATGAACTTCTGCAAGTACTTTGAAGACATAATATGAAACAATACTTTGAAAATACTTTACTCAGTATATTTCACCCTGCCTAGAACCAAGATGACTTTTGAGGGAGCAGCTGTCAAATTTAGGATGAGAAATGTACGTGTTCAGCCATGGATTATAAATTTCCACTTTATGGATTTACAGTGGTCTTTCATTTTTGAAGTAGAGTTGGGGAGTTCCCAGAACATGAGAGCTATTATTTATGGCTAGTTTTATCTGCAAACCCATGTTTTCCTGATTTGCAGGGACAAGCACCTCTTTCATTCTTAATATCCCAAAGCTTTGGTGTAGTGACGTTTTAGGACCATTTAGAAGATGGTCAGGCATAAATAGAATCTGAGAGCTAGTCGTTGGGATCTTCCAATCCCGTGTCTTATTTTACATGTGATTATTATCCCTAAAAACATCCCAAACAACAACATTCGCTCCAAAATTGTTTTTTTAAGGCCTGAAGGAAGAAGGACTCCAACTCAGGATTACAGAGTCGCTAAGAATAGACTGGCAAGTATTTAACTTAGAACTTTGTATACTTAAAATCTTATTTCCCCCCAGGTCCTTCTCCTTATGTTAAAGACTTCCTCCCATTTGAGTATGTTCCCCAATAGCCCTCTCAAGGATTAGAGCTGGGGCTCCTACATATATAAATGACACCCTGTGTTGTTTTGTGGTTAACTGTGCATGTCTCTCCTGTGAGTGCCTTTTCTTCATCTTTAAATTCTACCACCCAAGGCAGGGCCTAGCTGCTGGCACCTTCTGGAGCCCTGATAGATAGTTCTTGTTTGAAGAACTGCAAAGGAGACCAATTCCCATGATGCATCTATGGACACCTATCTCCTTGCTTTATAGTCGCTATTCATGTTTCTGCATTGGAAGTTTAAAAAATAATAATCTTTGACTATAAGAATTTTACTTTGCCATAGCACTGTTCTGATATTGTCCTTCTCCTCCTCTATGTTGCATGAGACACACGGCTCTTACAAGTTTTTGGAGAATCTAAATGCAAAGAAAATAGATGGAGGGAGAAAATATTTATATTTTATAGATCTCCTTTTTTTTTTTTTCAACACACACTTATTGGACACCAAATGTGTGGTAGGATCCCTGGGCTAGGGTCCTCACATACTGGTTTTGGGTCACTGGGCCAGTTATGAAGTTCATGACACTTGGTCTCCCAAGATTAGTGCATGGAGGATTCATGTGCATTATCTCATTTAATTCTCACAACAGCTCTGTGAGACCAATATTATGTTCCTATTTGCAAGATAAAACTGAGGTTAAAAGAGCTTAGTGAACTTTCCCAATGTCAAATAATTATCCGATCTGTTAGATATTATGAGCAAATATTCGTTAAGCACTTCCTGAGAACTACACCAAGTACTTCACATCTCCCACCCACGGTGAAGGGGTGCAGTCCTCCCCCACATTACATTACATCGAGAATGCCTTAATGATAGCGACGTTAGCCACTTGACAGGTTGACAAACACCCGAGTCACCTTGGATATAATTACATCTCTCCAAAGGTAGAATAAAGCAGCAAAATCAACCACTGCTGTAACTAACCATTTTTGTAATGAGATAAATTTTCTTCTCAATTCTAGTCATTCAGTTATTTCGAACCCTGTTATGCTTTGAACAGGACAATTTACCTTGCATTCTGGTGCAACTTTTTTGTTTGTTTTTCACTGACTCTTGAATTGCTAACTTACATATATAACTCACAGAATAGTTGGACTGGAAGAAAATTTATCGTCACTAAGGTGAACAAACAAATCCAGATTAGAGTGGGACCCTTGACGAAACCTTGTTCAAAAATCCTTCAGAAACATAGAATCAGGAGCAGGAAGGCTTGTGCCACTGTGCTGTGTCACATCTGGCCACCTGAACATCTGAATATGAATATGAATTCCTGTTGTGTCTGTGATACCTAAAGCTCCAGTTATTAAGAGGTAAAACAGAACAAAACCAATGTGTCTATATGATCAAAAATGTGAGTGTGGGTATAAATCTATCGTAAAGACAAAATTCCCTTTCTTAGATATTCCGAATAAATCCTAGAATTCATGAGAATTGGAAAATGGCATAAGAACTAGTTTTCTTTATTTATATTCTCTATTACTAAAGTCACATGTGAATCATACCCCCCTCCCCCAAATAAAATAAATACCCACATATCAAATTCACTGGTGGGAAATATTTCTCAAATTGAGTGAGATTGTTTTCTTATAAAGCATAAATATTTTAAGAGCTAATAATATTCCGAATATTGACAACAGTGCTCAAGGGACACAGTGTCAGGACATGTCATCTGTATTGTCCAGTTTGAACTTGGTATTGTCAAATTGGCTGGCTTGGAGTTTTGTAAGTGTCTCAGACAAATTAGCTATTTATTCTTTTTGTTTGGAAGATATTTGTTACTTTTAAAAATTTCTCCTACTTAAATTTGCAAATTTCCCAAATAATCAGAAATTATGATACTCTCTTAAACATGGATCATTTACTTTGAAATGTAATAGCATGCCTCAGAAATGACCTGATACTACTTGAAATTACTTAATGTTAAGAACAAAGTACAAGTTTTAAACTATAAAGAGAAAGCTTATAGTGAAGTATTTCATTTATTAAAATGTACAATTTGTTATTTTGCTTTTTTGGTCATTTTAAATTTTTTTAGTTTGGTGTGGGTTACAGTTCCACAATTTCAGGTTATATTGCTTAAAGCATTAAGCAGCTTTTAATCTGATCAGGCTTTCCCTCTCTATGATACCCTTTTTCTTCTCAGAAAACTCATCCCATTTTCCACCTCTCCTTCAACACCCCTCTCTCTAAACCTTAAGGTTAAACTCACCAGGCCCTTCGGTTCCCTTCCTGTTCTCGCTACCTGTCAAAATATCACAGACTTCTCTTTCCTGAGTTGGACATCCAGTTCCCTGCGAAGCCCCCAGGCCCCCCAGATGTTTGCCTGCTCTGGATGGTTACCTCACGTCCCTGCCAGAACCCAACTTCAGCTCATCCAAGCGCCCATGTTCCCCATGCCTGCTCTCAACCTGCTCATGTTACTGGGAGAAAGAAACTGCACCCGTGACGATTGGCTGCTTTACAAATTTGTGAGTTCCAAAACTAGTCATCAGTCTTTTTTCTTTATCTCTAATCATTCTCTTTCTCCATGAGCAATTATTTCTTAACTCTTAACCTCTATTCTGAAGTCCCAACTTGCTTTGACCCTCCCTAAACACACACTTGCCTGAGAACGTGGACCACTTCTACCTTTTCCTGATGCTGCTTCCCCATCTCCTTCCACCTCTCCTGCAAAAAAAATATACAGCTTGTGCTTTCCCACCCCCGAATCCTCAAGAAAGTTTCCCAATTAGTATTAAACTGATTGAATAATGCCCCATGGTTCTCTGGATTCCGCATTCACTGGCTTCACTGATCCAGTAAAGTTCCCCTTGACCTTCTGATTCTCAAATTAGTGGCCTTTAAAAATCTCTGTTTTATTGACCTGTCTGTAGCAGTTGCTAACCAGTCATCATTTTGGTTTTTAAATCGTTTCTCTCTTGGCCTCTATGACCCACCTTCTTCTTGGTTCGTCTCCCCATCTCTGATCACCTCCTCCTGCCCTCCCTTTAACTTTCCGCCGCCCTCTAGTTTGATCCTTGGCCCTCTGGCTTTCTCCCTCTGTACAATTCTTCCTTGTAGTTTAGATGTCACAGGTGAGCGCTGACTGTCATCTGCAGCCTCCATCACCACAAATTTCAGCATTTCCTAAACTGAACTCAGTACTTTATCTCCCTCCCCAAACGTGTTCACTCTACCTTACTTTCTTTTTTAGTTAAAGGCATTATCCTCTGAGAAATGTGTCCAAGCTGGGAACCTCAAATCATTCTTCACTCCCTACATTCGCCAAGATTTTCAATTACATTTTACCTACTTCAACTACTTTATCCTTCATTGTTGTATTCCCCTTGTACCTAGCCTAGCCATAGTTAGAGCCTAACAAATGTTTAATTTTATTTTATTTCACACCAAACCGTAGACAGCTAGAACAGTGGATTCCAAGGGACATATCTATCTTCAACTTTGATGTGTATATTAATAGTTAGACCTACTAGAAAGATACTTGATAATTTATGATGCCTTGAGGCTAAAATTTTTCTAAGGTAAAATATTCTATTAGTGTCATAGTAATTCAATTCATGGTTTTGACCTTGTTCATTAAAAGCAAAGTGGGCAACTTGAGTCTCAAGGACCTATGTCGCTGGAAATATTAGCTCGGAGTCTAGAATTCAATAATCATTGATTGCTCAGTCTGGTGCAGTTTATTGTAGATATCTTTTCCCTAAAATGAAATCAATTATTCTGCCTGTGCATTTTTATTAACAGACTTGCTATTTGAACTCAAAGAAATAAACTGAAGTACAGTAGCATATTGAAAAAAGGAAAAATAAAGTGTGTTTTTTAGTGGCCTCAAAATGTTGATATAATGAACCATAAAGTATATCAGAGGAAGCTTAGTAGAGAAAGCATTAGAAGTAAGGACATTTAATTCATTCAAAATGGTAACTGCAAACATTGTTTAAATTTAGCATCAAGGAAAATTTCTTTTTCAGAGGATAGAAATTTTTCTGTACAAATGTTATTAATTACCCCAGATGATTACAATTTGCATATCTTTGTAATTTTCACAGTTTTTCTGTAAACAATTATGATAACTATCTTTTCAACAGAGAGAAAATTTTCTTTCACAGAAAGAAAATAGGAGAGGTTTAAATTCAGAGGACCAGTAATTCAGATTGTATGGTTTTAAAAGGAGACAGGTTAACTTTAGAGCTCAAATTCCAAATTTAAGGACATATTTCAATAACATATTTTTCATATGTAAGTAAACTGCAAGTTAATTTTGAATCATTTTTACCTACTTCTAAAGTAAAGTCTCTATATTATAGTTTTGGTAATATGCTTTGAAATGATTATAATTATATTTAATTTTAGAATTTTATAGTGCTTTTGTATACATTTTCCTATGTGATCCTTCTAGTAGTCTTATGCTATCAATAAATCAGCGGTTATTATTGCTATTCCCCATTTTATAGATGAGAAAACAAGAGCCCAGAAAAGTTTAATGGCTTGTCCAGTGTCACACAACTAGTGAACAGTGGAATGTCTCTTGATTCCGCCTCTATTTCCATATGCTATGGTTTTCTTCCCCCTCTTGAGTGGATTCTCAGTTCTTTCAAACAAGCTTCTCTATCCTATTCATCCTGTGCCTGGAACAGACGAGGTGCTCAGTGTGTATTTGTGGAATAAATTAGCCTGGACTAGAATAGAATTTCCACTGTGTTTTTCTCTCAAAGAATCTTACTATTCGATGTTATTTTTCAACCTAATGAAATTATGCTGTGCACTTAAAAATATTGAAGCTGCATTTTTAAAGTCATATAAATAAATTCCTTTTTATTAATTGAGAATTGTTATGGACAACATAAAGAAGCAAAGGAAGAGTACTTTATTGTGATACAATCTATTTAAGGTTAATTCCATTCTGATAGTTATCAATTGCTGCATGAAAATTTACCCCCAGTTTTTAGCAGCTTAAAGCAACAAACATTATTATCTCATGATTTCTGTGGATCAGGAATCTTGGCTCAGCCTGCTTGCATCCTCTGGCTTATGGTCTCTCAGGAAGCTGTGTTCATCTAAAGGCTTGGCTGGGGGTGGGGTGGCGTGGGGATCCATTTCCAAGTTCACTCATGTGGCTGTTGGCAGGCTTCAGGTCCTCTGTGACTATTAATTGGAGACATCTGCTCTTTGTCATGTGGTCCTCTCCACCGGACACCTCAAACATGGCAGCTGGCTTCTCTCAGAGCAAGCAAGCCAAGAGAGTGAGAAAGGATGTGCAAGGTAGAAGCCACAGCCTCTTTGCAAACTAACCTTGGAAGTGATAACCCATCACTTATGCCATAATCTGTTCATTAGGGGAAACCCCTGGGTCCAGCCGGTGTTCAAGGATATACACAAACACCTGAATACCAGGAGCCAAAATCATTGGGGCCATCTTAGAAGCTGACTACCACATTCATATTAAACACTATTGTTCAGTGCTTGCTTTGGCAGCACGGTTACTAAACACTATTGTTCAACTACAATTAATCAAAAGAAATGAAATTCCAACAGAGTGATCTCTAACTTTTCCAGTCTCTTTAAAGAAAAAGTGACAGAAACCCAACCCCAATTAGCCCAAACATTGTCATTTGTTTATTTACCAAAAAAAAAAAAACTCTTGGGGTTGTTCTGCAGGACCCTTTTCTTTTCTCCTCCCTAACACTCAGCTCTGCTTTCTAAATAGAATTGCATGGATTCTGTTGGTCTCTCTTGTCTCATGTGCCCATTCCCAGAGGACTGGACTGCCCCAGCTGGCCAGTTAATGGGTCACCTACTGCCCACCTCCCCCCCATGGAACCTGGAGGAAAGTGATGGGAGCAAACATCTAAATCATATGGACTAAAGATGGAGGAAAGTTAGTTGGTTCCCAAGAGACAGATTGAGGTGCTACCACCATAAGGTGGATTGGCTGCTGGGCAGACAAATCACTGATCCCCTCTGCATCTGCCTGTCCCTTTTATGTGCTTACTTCTAATTCATGTGATTTACTCAGTTTGTGCTGGACCTAAAGATGTACAGGATGATATATTGTGCTTTGGTGTCAGAAAAGGGCAAAGAACTACCTCCTGAATAAGAGAATTCATGCTAAATAATTGTTTAAAATCAACAATAAATGGTAATCCATAGTTTGCAATGCTAGTGTGTCCTTGGGCAGCAAAATATTTCCCAAACCTTTTTGTGTAACTCATTAGTCACTAATAGAGCTCATCCTTAGAACTGAATCCATTTCGCCTGTCTGAAGTTTTAACAGGCAAACAAAGCCTTATTAATGTGTTGACTTACAGAACACAGATGTGTGTGAACAGATAGCAGCAATTGGGCTCAGCTAGGACTGCTTGGGGGTCAAGTAACTAGGCATCTGAGGTCACTGGTGTGTAAACTTAGACTTAATAAACTGTACTCACAGCTCTATAGCAGGTTGTTTGTTGTTGAGTTTGTTTTGTTTTGTTTCCCACTTTCAGGCATCTAAAACATAAGACCTGAGGGGTCAGCTGTGGTCTCCTTGGGGAGAGAAAATGGAATCAATAGTCTGCCATTGTGAAGAAATTAAGTTATATGAGGTTGATAGCAAAACCAAAAGTCATTTTTCAGACCCTGGTAGATTCCTTCTCTTCCTACCTCTGTGAGAAACCCTGAGACTCAATATCTTCTTAGAGAATCAGCTTTCCAGGACTCACCATTCTCCTTGCAGCCACAGGACACTTGGCAGGGAAACTGTTTCACTAGCATCAGTCCTTGTGTGCTTGTCTCTGGGACACTGTGAGACACTGAAGATGCTTAGAAAAGCAGAACACCGTCCGTGTCTGAGGATGTGGTAAGGGATAAGTGATATCAGGGCTTGGTTCAGGAAGGAGAAGAAAGAAACAGCCTGACC
>PVIY010046024.1:0-18718 GCA_004026745.1 Myrmecophaga tridactyla | reverse complement strand
TATTTAACAAGCACCTCCTGGGGATGGATGCTGGTCTAGGATGGGGCATCAGCATGTGCGAGACTGACCCGAACCTCTGCCCCGTGGAGCTGTCACTTCTCATGGCAGAGGCAGACCCTAAAATAAATAATATGAAAGCTGGGAAAGTGAGTGCAAGGCAGGACAATAAAGCAGGAAGGAGGGGAAGTCGGGGGTGGGAGGTAGGTGGGGGCTATCGAGTGGGGCTGGGGAAATCCTCACCAGAAGGGGACGCTTGGGCAGACTTGCAGGAGGGGAGGGAGGGAGTCATGCAGAGATCTGGGTGATGTGTGTTCCAGATGAGTATAGCAGGTGCAAAGGTCCTGGGGCAGAAGTGCAGGTAGCTTGTTCAAGCGACAGCAAAGAGGCCAGTGTGTTGGGAGAAGGTGGGTGAAGGGCAGAGGGGAGGAGAGGAGGTCAGGAGGTAAAAGGCAGCATGGAAACTTGTAGGGCCATTGTGAGGACTTGGGTTTTTTCTCCAAGAGGGATGGGGAGCCAGGGGAGGGTTTTCAGCAGAGGAGGGACATGATCTGATACAGGCATGTGGAGGATGGCCCAAGGGCGGAGGAAGGCTGGGACAGGAGTAGGGCCATGGGAAGCAGCAACTGTGCTAGTCCAGGCAGGCAGGAGTGGCGGTTTAGGGGAAGGTGATGGTAAGTTCTGGATGTATTCTGACGGTCAAGCCACAGGACCTGCTGCTCAGGAACACAGATTGTATGTGGGGAGTGAGAGGAAGAGAGGAAGGAGCCAAGGTTAATGCCACCTTTGGGTTTGAATGGATGGAAGCAGTTAAAGGGCCGCTGCTAGGATTTTCCCCTCCCTCAGAGCCCAGGATGGGTCTGGACATGGCCTGGGTCTGAAATCAAAGCCGACCGGATGGACACACGGGTGACCAAGACAAAGGAGGCTCTCTGGGCTCCTCCTTCCAAACTGCGAACTTGAAGGAGACACCAAGTCAAGAAGGAGGGTTAAACAGGATGCTCTCCAAGTAGCCCAAACTAAGCTGCGATCCAGAAGGCTCCCTGGAAGTCTCCTGCCCCTGCTGGGGGGAGTGACCTGGTGTGGGGAAGGGACAAAGGCCCCGGACTTACCCCAGAGGTCGCCCAGCACTCATCTTGGGGAAATCAGCAGCAGGAGAGGAAATAGGAAAAGCTGGCCTGGGGGCAAAAAGACCCGGGTTCTGGTTCCACTGTGGCCCTGCATCCCGGATCCCACTTTGGGCAAGTCAAACCCCCTTTCTGAGCCTCTGTTTCCCCATTTGTAAAGTAAAGGTGCTGGGCTCCAGGCTTACGGTCCCCTTCTAACTCAAGTGTGCAATGATTCTAATTCAAAGGAACAGACAGACAAACAGACAGACACCTCCTCCCTGCAAACTGACCTCCCCTTCACAACAGCAGGATTTTAATCAAAGGCAGGACAAGGCCAAGAAAACCCGCCCAGGCTCTGTTGGGGTCCGCTTGGAGAGCACAGGATGGGGAGAAAAGCACCGTGTGATTTTATTCTCATATTTGTAATTATTCCCAGGCTAAAAATAAGACACAGAGCAAAATGTTTTCAAATGTTGGCATTAATGAACACTTTTTAGCCAACATAATACAGGACCCCGAATGCATTTATGTCAGGTTCCCTGAGATGCCAGGTCGGTCCTCCAGCGCCACTGCCTTTCCTGGCCCGGAAGCAGTGCAAAAATGAAATGTCCCCCAGGCGCAGGCTGGCAGGCCTGCTATTAGCAACGGTATAATCATCAATTACATCCAATCACAAACTACTGATTTTATAATTATCAAATGAAGTTCTAACTTCTCACCTCTGCTCAGTGGCAACTAACATAATCGCTCAGTTCGAAAAGGGAGCTCCCCCCCGCCTTTTCCTCTTTTTTTCCCTTTTCCTCTTGCTCTCTTTCTTCTGGGGGGAAATTTTTTTCCAGGCCTCCACGGAAGACTGAATTTAAATTGCTTGTCACTCAAAACAAAGGCGAACCTCTCATTTGTAATTCACCAGCCACCTGAACAGACTGCCTGTTTTCCTCTAAAGCACCCACACACCGAAGCACAGAGATCATTTTTCTATTGTTAAAAATTGTAAAAGCGGGGGCTTTTTTTTTTAGCAGCAAATACACAATTTCAGTCCCCTTCCAGGGCTTCCCGGCATAAAAGGGTTGGGAGTCTTTCTTTAGTGTCTTACAAATAAAATTTGCTTTGGGGTTTAAAAAAAAAAAATCAACGACGTACTCAGATAACAAGCCAAAAAGCAATCAATTATTCGAAGAGGACAGACTGATGTTTCCAGCCCTGCCTGGGCTGTGGTGAGGATAAGAATCTGGAGGGCTGGGATTCAGGTTCATGGGTGCTGATGAGCCCAATTTTCTCCTCTGGGGAGCAGCCGGCGCCATGACATGGCTCCAGGCCGACTGGCATCTGGTGATCAGGGGGGCTACGAAAGCAGAAAGAGATATGGGTGTGGGTGGGTGCCCCCCAGCTGGGATCCTACTTATCTAGGGTGGTTGCTCGAGGGTCCCTCCGGGTTGGCTTTCCGCCCAGACAAGGTTGTCATCTGCGGCTCGACCTCCGAAGGTGAGGCCCACTTCAGTAACAGCTTAGTTTTTCTGCATAACTGATTATAATCATAATAACTTCCAATTTTACTCTGGAGCTTTTTATAGCTTACAAAGACCTGTCATGGGAATTAGCACATCTGAACCTCTAAACACTCCTGGCAGCAGCCCCGGGCAGGGAGGATGGTTCTTGTTTTATAGGCCCAGAGAGGCTAAGACAGCAGCTCCAAGTCACACAGCAGGGGTCGAGGAGGGGCCTTTGTGCTCTGAACCCATCATGCTTTTCTCCCTCGACTGGTTGGGTAGAGGGGTATCTGGGGCTGGGAACTGATGAGGTCCCACCACTGCAGGGTGGGAGAGTGGCTTCCATTTTTGGTGAATTAGGACAGACTCAAGTTCACCCCTAAAATGCAGCACCCCCCCCACCCAAGATCTTAAGATCCTGAATGAGAGAGAAAGGGATGGGGCACCCATTGGCCCACCAGAAGTTACCTAGAAGCCACAGCCGGTCTCTTCTCTACAGTATACATGAGGATAATCAAGATAACTGACTTAAAATTGCAGTGAACTCTTCTAAAGTATGGACTGTGCACTAGACGCTGCTTCAAGCATTTAGCCCAGGACCTCGTTTAATCTGCACAACAGCCCCGTGAGGCAGGTTGTTTAGAGATGGAGAAACTGAGGCCACCAGAGAGGGGAAGTGACTTGCCCAGAGTCACACAGCAAGTGGCCAAGCCAGGATTCACGTCCCGGGGTGGCCTGGGTCCAGAGTCTGTGCTCTTAACTGTGAGAGTTACAGGAGGACACGTTGCCACTGGGATCTAGCTAAAGCCCCCAAGCACCTCCCCCTGCCAACATGGGACATTGTCATGTAGGTGAACATCATGCCTGGCTCATGGCGTCACACAGGGCATCAGACTAGGGGTCGAGGGCCAGATGTACCCCACCAATGTGTCTTTTTTGACCCTCAGTGCTTTAAAAATATTTGAGCCATCAAAACTCAACTTATCCACTTAAGATCTGTACATTCTGCTGTATGTAAATCATATCTCAATAAAGTACTGTGAGCATGAAAATATGTGCATAGATAGTGAGCCAGCTTTTAAAAATCAGAGTTCCAGATTGCAGGCTTCTCTGGGGAACTCAGATCTGGCCGTGTGGCACCCCATGTCACCTCTGCAGATAGTGGATTCTGCAGGCCGGATGGAAACCAGGATGTGAAAAACAGGGTGTGGTGCGTGGGTCCCGTGTCTGGCTTTGAGGCTAGGAAGTCACCCCACATGGCTAACAGCGTGTCTTTCCAACCCGGAACGAGGTGTCTGGAAGGGCCTGCCACCCTGACTCTGGATAGTTTAAAGCTTCGGCCCTTCCTACCCAAGTCCTCCTTGACTTGAAGAAAAAGGACCACTGAGAGCGTCTGATGATTCTATACATTCCCAGGTGGTGAGAAGCTCAGACACAGTCAGGAAAGGCCCAGTAGGGCTCGGCATTCTGTGTGTGCCAATGGGGGGTGGGGGGGTGGAGTGGGGTGGGTCCCCGAAAAAAAGGGGTGAGTGAGGGTGACAGACACCCAGGAATGTCTACAGTTGTGGGTTCCAGGAAAGACTAGAAAGAACAGGGCTTTGGAGCTTGCGATCTGAAACCTGGATCCCTGGCTGGGACTCTAAGCAGGTCACTCATCTGTAAGATGAGCAAACTGCTGTTCAGGGCTGCTGGGAAGATCCAGCTGGGGGTAGGGGAGGTAGCTGGCACAGGGCTTGGCATGGGGGTGGCACTAAATAAAGAAGCATTGGGTGATGGAGGGCTTAGAGAATGAACGCCTCTCTGCCTCAGTTTCCCTGCTTCCCCTCCTCACTAGTTGGGTGTGAAGACTTCAGCAATTAAAAGATATGCCTTATTCACTGTTAAATATCGGGGTGGGGGGAGGTTGGCCAAGTCACAGATGGTTCTTAGAATTTCTGGCCAGAGACTTAGGAGGGTGTGTTAGAAGCCAGCAGTATCCAGGGGGATTATGAGGAGTGGAAGACTCTGGAACACAAGGGCTGGAGCCAAATCGCTAGAGTGCTGAGAGAGGGTGAGCAATGTCAAGAGTGCCCCAGCCCGCCCATGGCAACTAGTGCCCTCTGAAATGTGGGGCCGCCCTCAAGTCAGCAGGTGAGACCCAGATGGCACCTGCCACCCCCGAGCTGGCCCAGTGACCCTGACCCTGACCTCTGAGCCCTTGCTGCTGTGTGCTCTATCAGCTGAGTTCTGTGGCATCCTTGGTCCTGGGAGGGCTGCAAGGATCCCAGGTGGCTGGGGTCTCCCATCTCACAGCGATCCTGGGAAGTTTTCCAAAATGCCATCCCAGAAAAATGAAAGCAACGAGTATGATTGTGCCCTTTCTGGAGAGGCAGCCACCTAAATGCCACGGAAGTGCCGCCCCACCCAGGCTAAAGAGCAGCCACCCAAATGTCATGGAGGCGCCACCCCGCCCAGGCTTTTAAATATAGCAGCGTCCTTTCTGGACGTCTCTGTGGAGTGTGGTTCGAGACAGTCCCGCAAAGCCTCGGCGGACACTCGTGTCCCACTCCATCTGCTGCTCAGCTGTGCCCAGCCCTCGCAGCCTTTAACTTTCCAACTCTGGTTCTCAGCTGCGGGCTCAGCTCCCTGATGCAGGCTCCAGAGTGGGGGGCTCCTGGGTTTGAGTCCCAATCCTGCCCCCTTCTCTGTGACTCAGTTTCCAATCAGGAGATCGTCATAAGAAATAAAGGTGATGATGCATAAAAAGTGCTTAGCGCACAGCCTGGCAAACAGATGATGCTTAATAGATATTGATTTTATTATTATTAATTATGATTGTCAATGTACAAAACACTGTGCTGAGATGAATAAAACACAGCCCCAGCCACCCAAAGTCCTACAGTAAGAAAGCAAAGAGTAGAAGGAAAGCATCAGTTTGAGGAGGGAGCGGTTTATACCTCAGAGGCCCAAGGTGGAGGAGGATTTCAAGGAAGAGGTGGCACTGGCTTGCCAATCACAGGTTTCTGGTTGGCAGAGGGACAGCATGTGCAATGGCAGGGGCTGGGGAAAGTCCTGGCGTAATCCGACAATCCAGGAAGTCCAACTCTCTGAGCCTAAGGTTGCAAATGAGGGATCCATGACTGTATTAGCTAGGGTTCTCTAGAGAAACAGAATCAGCAGGAAATATCTGTACATATAAAATTTATAAAACTGTCTCACATAACTGTAGGAATGTAGAGTCCAAAGTCTATAGGGTAGGCTGCAAAGCTGATGACTCTGATGGAGGGTTTGGACGAACGCCGCAGGAGAGGCTCGCCGGCTGAAGCAGGAAGAGAGCCTGTCTCTTCTGAATCCTCCTTAAAAGGCTTCCAGTGATTAGATTAAGCATCACTCATTGCAGAAGACACTCCCCTTGGCTGATTACAAATGGAATCGGCTGCGAATGCAGCCGACATGACCATGACTTAATTCTATGAAATGTCCTCATAGTAACAGACAGGCCAGCATGTGCCCAACCAGACAAACGGGTACCACCACCTGGCCAATTGACACATGAATGTGACCATGACAATGACACATGGTGTGTACTTTGCTGGATTCAGGTTTGAAAAATGTTTGAGATTGCCAACATTTCAAAAGCAGGAGCTGTTATGTGAAAATCCAGATTCCCAGCTTCTCTGGAAAAAAGGATAAAATGTGGCCACAGTGGGCTCACATTCCTGCATGGCAACAGCATCAACAACAAAAACGCAGCCACACAGTGAAATACTTAACTGAGTGCTAAAAGTGTTCCGGGCACGGAGCTAAGTTCTTTATGTATACTGAGTCTAAACTCCTCATAAGAGCCTCATGAAGTAGGTGCAATGATGTATGTGTTGGCAAGGGCTTAACGATCTGGTGAAACAAAACAAAACGAAAAACACTGCATTGGGGGTGTCTGCCAATTTCCATGGTGTAAAGACTTCCACTATGGCGGATTTTAAGCCACCAGCATCACTGACTGCAGAATTCGTTCTATGAGCCTCTCCAGCACATCAGTGATAGGTGTTGTCATCATCTCCACTTCCCAGATGAGGAACTGGTGGTACAGAAGCATCAAGAAACTTACCCAAGGTCACACAGCTAGGAAATTGGGCAGTGTAGGGACCTGGAGGCAGGCAGCATGGATCCAGAGTTTGTGCTCGGAGTTCCTGTAGTATGCTGTGAGCCCCGAGTGCTGCAGCCTCCTGAGCTGGGTATTTAGGCAGCACAGAGTCCCTGCCGTGCCTCGATCCCCACACCTCCCTGTTGCCCCTCCTGGGGCAGGGCTGCCTATTTAGCTTACTCACCAGGCCGTTTAGGGGGTGAAATGTCATCCTGCTCCCAACCCTTTCTCTCTACTCTTCTGAGGATGCTGCCAGATCCCAGGACACAAACAGCAGGCACTTTGTTTGAGTCCAGACAGAAGTAAACAAACTGAAAAGCTATCTAAAAATTAGGAGCTAATCAGGGACACTGAGACACTCACTGCATATTTCATGATATTAAGAAACTACGGTTTAAATTTTTAGATATGATGATATTATGGTCATGTTTAAAAAGAGATTCCTTATCTTTTACAGATCCACACTAAAATATTTACAGGTGAAATGATACAATGACTGGAATTTGCTTCAAAATAATCTGGGGGCAGAAGAGGGGGTCGGCCATGAATGAATAATTATTGAAACTCGGTCATTGTTTTAGTCTCTTTCCTCTTGTATGTTTGAATTTTTCCGTAATAAAGTGTAGAAGAAAGGAAGGAAAGAGGGAAGGAAGGAACGATTGTAGGAAGAATCATATGATCTGAGTCGAATTGAATCATTTGACAGTTACAAGACTCGGATCTGGAAAGGGATGAGTTTTCTCATCCCTAAAAGACCAGAGAATAGATCTTTTCAGCTTTGCAGGACGTCACACAGTCTGTTTTAATGACTCAGCTGAAAAGAGCCATAGACAAAAGGGAAATGAATGGGCGTGACCATGTTCCAATAAAACTTTATTTATAAAGGTAGGCAGGCAACCAGGTTGGAGCACAGGCAGGAATTTACCAATGCCTGGACCAGAAGGACATCAACTCAATTCGGCTCCATCTCACCTGCTGCGGTGACGTCAGGAAGGTCACACACCTGGGTGAGCCACAGTTTCCTTCCCCATCTGTAAAATGGGGGTCACGCTAATAGTACGTGTCATAGGACAGTTGTGAGGATTAAAAAGATAACGGTCAAATGGAGTCTGGCCCAACGTCAAAGGGAGTAGGCAGTGAGCAAACAGCGGGTGATACCGTTGTCAACTAGAATGTTATGTCCGCTGCTTCAAACAGCGTCTGCAGGCAATAGATGCCCAGCAAATACCTGTTGAAATGATGAATGATTATGTCTGCTCCCATGGAGCAAAGAAAGCATGGATGGGAAGACATGGTCTTTTGACCACATCTCAAGATGCCAGTACTTCGTGCCATGAAAGAGGAAAATTTAGAACAGAGACGTCTAAGACCTACTTCACACAGTAAGGAGTCAGCTCATGAGACTAACTCCCTAAGGAGTTGGGTAGCTGAAAGCTGTTTTCTACGGTCACAAACATTTTAGGGTGAAAGCTCATCTGTAAGAGGTGTTCCAGGGAAGCTGGCCACCCAAGCTCTGGTGACCAGTGTCACAGAAGTATGAGACTGCCCTTCAGTGGCCCAACATGGGTTGGGTGGGCCATGGAGTTGAACCAATGTGGGAACTCTTCATCCAGACTTGGCCGCCATCTTGTTTAGATTGGAAATAAGCTCTTGACCACTGGAGCAAGGCTCCTTGGTTTTGACTCCCTTTCCACAGAGAACCTGGGTGGGGGAGGTGGTGCTGGAAGGTGTAAGGTCTTGGAGTGTGTAAATCACGCAGAAGAATGAAACAGGATGGTGTGAGAACCCACTTCCAATGGGCAGTAACTCGAAGCAACCATTCTTGCCAACATGGATTTCTTTATCTTGACTTCCAGGTAAAATATTTTATATTTTATAAATTATTGGCACCTCCTCACTAACTCTCTTGCATGACTGATGGTGTCTGGTGGCATCCCTGATCACTGTAGGGATGGTCGACATGCCTTTCAGAACTTTGCAGACCCTGAGGTAGAGACCTGCCTATCCAGTCAACAATGCAAGGACTTGCTCTAGCACTCCTCCAGAGAGCAGAACCTCAAATGCCTTCGGGGACCTGGCAGGTAACTCTGGTATGTGAAGTCGCCTGGTGAAGGGGTAAAACTAGGGGAAGAGGAGGAATTGTGGGGAGAAGGGGTTCTCTTGAACGGCATTCCAATTCCTCTTTTAAGATGTCTCCATGCTAGCCAAACGAAACCTGTCTGAGGACTGGATGAAGCTGATGGCCAGGTTTTGCTAGCGTGTCATTTCCTTTCTTCTCCTGAGACAGGCCATGGCAGTCATGTTTGTTCTGACATATACTTCTGATGGCAGTGGATGGTGCAAGGGGCAGACAGCGTTCTCAAGCTAGGCCAATGACATTCCTTATGCCAGGTCTGAAATCAGGATGGGTGATTTCAGTTCATCTGGGTTATCAGCGTGAGTGTCTGGGGGATGAACGTGGGAGCTGAGGAGGCCCTGTGGGGTGCCATCTTCCTTCCACTGGCTGTGAGGAAGCCGGGGAAGCTGGCCTGGAGGTAGGGCACATTGAGACGGCAGGGATGAGGCACCTGTCCCTTGAGGGAGCAGCACCTGCCCTCCTTCTGGCTGTTTTTCTGGTTCCTTGTCCTACCATCCAGGAACCCACTGAGCTTTCTCTTCCCTCTTGCACCATCATGGGAGAGCATGACGCACGTAAGCCCAGGTTCGAATCCCAGCTCCACCACGAGCCGTGGGACCTCGGGCAAGTCGCCTCACCTCCCAGGGCCTCGGTTTCTTCACCTGTACAATGGGAGAATGACAACACTTCCCTCAAAGCAGGACTGTGATGAGACTTCAAGGGTGCCAGCCAGGCATCTGGCTGAGGCAAGTGCCCCATAAATGCAATCACTGCTAATATCAGAATAAATCCAATTTGTGCAAACTAGCTCGGGTGGATTTTTGTTTCTTGCATCCCAAAGGATTTCTCTCAAGACCAACCTCCAGCACCCCCGACACTGACACCTCCTCCTTGGAGGCCCCCAGGATGATGCTGAGTTGGGGGGGGTGTCATCCCCTCTCCAACCGAGGCCAGAGACAGAATGCAGATGGACAGGCGTCCCTGCCCATGCCGTCCCCTCACCCCCAACACTTTGCAAAATGCAACAGGAGAGGCAAGCAGATGGGAGGGAGACAGCTCTCTTCTTCTCCTCCTAAATAACAAGGTGTGGTGGGGAGAGAAGGAGATGAAAAGATTTCTACCAGCTGTGAGATGAAAGAGAAATGGGCATTTTAGCTGACGACCTTCACTCAAATGCCAGCAGGAGAGCCTCCCCGGGGCCGGGCCCGCAAAGCGTCCAATGTGAACATCGCTTATCGATGTATCATTCATTTCTTTTTGTTCCCCCTGCTACGGCGAACACTCAACTCAAGGTGAGAAAACCCAACTGGGCTGCGACTGCTCAGATTGATAGATTGCGCTTCTGTGCTGGGTCCGTTTCATGCTCGGTGACTTTGCAGCAAAGCAATTATCGCCGAGGAATGTGTAATTGCCTAATTAATAACTAATGTCAGCTTGGCCTCTGAGCCATGATTATACCTTAGCCAGCCAACTTTTTTTTCAAAAAACATTTGGAGAGAAAAATATTATTATAATTGACTGGTTAAATTGTCAAAGTATCCCTACCCTGTGGACACCAGATGCGGTGGGAAGCAGGTGAGGTCAGGGGTAAGAGGAGGTGTTTCCTAGAGCTTGCTCCACAGCTGGACCTCTCTGTGCCCGAGCATCCTCTCCTGCAAACAGAACCGCCTTTCTGAAACTGACCTGAGGCCCGTGTATGTGTACATCTAAAACCTAGCGCCACACAGCTCTCATTCACCATGTATCCCCAGTGCCTGGCACACAGTAGGCGTTTGCTAAATTATGGGGGAGGGCAGGACTCTGGAGCTAGCCTGCCTGGGCTCAGATCTTGTCTCTGCAACCTACTAGCTGTGTGACCTCCGGTAAGTTACCTAACCTCTCTGTTCCTCTTCCTTCTCATCTATAAAATGTTGATAACATTTACCTTATATCACAGGGTAGTTAAGAACTGATATATACATAAAGGTCTTAGAACATGGCCTGGAACACAGAAACGGCTATAGCAATATTTGCCAATATTTCATGTGTCCTCATTCATTTAACAAACATTTATTCCACACCTATTTTGTGTCAGGCACCATGTGGGACCAGGGAATATCATAGCTTATGAAGTGCTTCCTCCTTCCTTTGGTTAAGGGGAGGGACAAGCATTTTTAATAATTAGGCAAACAAACATACAATTAGAAATGGTGCTAAGCACTGCGCTAGGTCTTAAAGAGTATGCCACCGGGGGGGTTGACTGAGTTTGGCGGGGCGGTGGGGGAGGTCACAGATGGTTTTAGCGAGGAAGCCACATTTGAACAATGTTCTGAAGGAGGAGGGGGTGTTGGTGTAGTAACTTTTCAACCAGGGTGATTTTACTCCCCACAGGACATTTGGCAATGTCTGGAGACATTTTTTGACTGTCACAAATAGGGAGGGGAGATGCTACTGGCATCTAGTGGGTGCAAGTCAGGGATGCTGCTAAACATCCCGACAAGCACCGGAAGGGCCCCTGCGATCTAAAATGTCAACAGCTCTGAGGATGAGAATCCCTGTGTTAGGTGGAGAAAACCGGTGGGGGGAGTCAGGCAGAGGGAAGAGTAGGTGCAAAGGCCCTGAGGTGGGGGAATGTGCTTTCAGGGGCGTGCATAAGGGAAGGAGAGCGGGTGGGAGGTGAGGCAGGGGCTGCCCAGTGGAGGTTTCCCCAGGCCAGGGTCTACAAGGGGCCGGAATGATTCTGGGGTTGAGCAGGGAGCGTGCTGTGATCTTCTGAAGTGCTCACCTGGCTGCTGGCAGAGAGCACCAGATAAACTACATCTGGAAAACAAGGCACTGGATTCTGGGATGTCTGAGCCATTTCTGAGAGAGGCAGAGAGGTCAATGGCCTGTCCCCACCTACTGGAGGGTGGGGTACAGATGGTGAGGCCAAGAGGTCATAATCCACGAGGCCTAGGGGACAGGGACCTGCAGGGTCAGGAGGGGGCCCAGCCCTGCATTTGGGTGCATGTGGGTGCAGCTTTGAAGGACAGGTGGGGATGAGCCAGAGGGACCGAGGGAAGAACAGCATTCTGGAAGGAGGGAACAGAACGTGCAAAGGCTTACAAATCTGGGGTCTTTTAAAACGGCATCATCAACAGCTCTCTGCCCAGAATAATTTGGAGTCAAGCCATCAGGAGACGGGAGGTGAGTACAATGACCCTTCCTTGCCTGAATGCTGAAAACCATAAATATTTACTGCTTTGGGGAGGAGGGGGCAAGTTTTTGGGGGGCAAATTATCTCTCAATTATTTTTGAAATTATTTTGGAAGAGAAAACTGTGCAGTAAAGGGTTAACTCGGCACATTCCAAGCTCAGCTGATTCCGGGCTTCAGGACTGAAGCTATTCTGATAAGAGAGTCCCCCAGCCACTCAGCTCTGGGGATGGAGGGGGCTGGTGACTGAGTATCTCAGGTCAGTCACAGGGGGTGCTCCAGGCCCATGTGACTGACCCCAATTAAAACCCTAGACACCAGACTCGGCTGAGCTTCCCTGGTTGGCCACACTTTGTGTCTGTTGTGGGGCCATTCAGCCCCGTCCACAGGACTCCACGGGAGAGGGCAGCCGGAAGCTTCCACCTGGTGTCCCCTGGACTGTGCCCCATGCACCCTTTTCCTTTGCTGATTGTGCTCTGTATCCTTTCACTATAACTGAACATAACAACTTTTCTAAACAGAAATCAGACAGCTTTTTAAAAAATCACTGTATAACTCAAAGCCACTAGTCAAGTGGCAGATCCAGGATTTGAACCTGGGTCTCACAGCATTTGGTGGAACATAAAATAAAGAAATCTGGGTATTTGCCTTGAATCAGCATGAACCAGGCCGTGGCCTGTGGACCCGTGGCCTCTTCGAGATGCTGTCTCTCAGTGCCACCCAGAGGTGGCGGGAGCAGAGCTGCACCCCTCCCAGGAACATGTGGCCTGCAGCCCCGGCCCCTGCCCCGTGCCTCAGTTTGCTTACTCCTACAATGGGTACTGAGATAGCCCCTGTCTCAGAGGGTTCTGGCGAGGATTTAAAAACTTAATGTATGTAAAGAGCTGTTCTGGGTTGAAGCTGTGTCCCCCGTAAGGCCATGCTCGGGTCCTAAGTCACAGTTCCAGGTACATGACCTTACTTGGAAAAAGGATCTCTGAAGATGTGATTAGTTAAGATGAGGCCAAACTGGACTGAGCGGGTGTATGGGGAGAAGGGAGGCTAATCCAGTATGACTGGCGTCCTTGTAAGGACAGGGAATTGGACACAGCCAAGAGGAGACAGACAGACAGAGAGCGCACGAGGCCATGTGATGGAGACAGACACTGGGGTATGCACGCCACCGCCAGGACTCCCTGCAGACTTTGGGGGGCCGCGGGCCTGCCTGCACCCTACTTTCAGACTTCGGGCCTCCAGCTGGTCAGACACAAGCCCCTGCCACTCCCTGGCTGCTGGGACAAGCGCCCTGAGGCGTGTCTGGTGGATGCAGGGTACACAGGGGCTGCTGGCAGCCACGAGCACAGAGGTGCAATCGGTGGGTTCAGCCCCAGCCCATAACAAGGGCGTAAGAAGCCGGGTCTTGTCTGACTCAACAGGTAAAACGACGGCAGCAAGAGGCATCGTTCCCTGAGCACCTATTATGTGTCAAGCGATCCTCCAACAATAGCCCTGTTGGGGGTGCAATATTATCCCCATTTTCCAGATGAGAGAGATGAGGGAAGGTGACCTGCCCAAGGTCACGCGGCCGCTAAGAGGCAGAGCTGGGGTTGGACTCGGACCTCCCTGGCTCCATGCGAGTTTCCAAGCTGGGCACCCAAAGGCCAGGTGTCCCAACCACCTGGGTTTCTCTCCCCGAAACCAGTTCCTCCCCTGCTAAGGGTCTCCAATCCTACTGGCACAGGGTCTGAGATCCAGGACCTCTGCCTCATTGCTCCCGGACTTCTAAACTCCACCAAGCCAGCCCCATCCTTGCCGGTCCTTTGCCACTGCCCCAGGTCAGATCATCACCATTGTCTATTCCCGGGTCTCAAGTTCCCCAAACCAAACCCCAACTCACAAGTCCTCCCTTCTCTCTGCAAACAATCCCTTTCCACCCCACGTGCCTCCAGAGGGATCTTTCTAGAACCAGGCTTCTGGTCATGCTATCCTCATTCATCAAAAAACACACTCTGTGCCACCTCCTCGGCCTATAAGACAAAGTGCAAACTGGGCTTGGCCTTCAGGGCCTTCTATTCTACCCAAGTGTGTCTTCTAGCCTCACCTCCCATCTAGCGACGTATCGGAGCGTCACGGGTGTTTAGTGGCACATTCACTGAACAGCCATTGGGGAATAATTATGTTTTACTTTAAACTCTCTGTGTATTAGGCATTGTGTTAAAGACTTCACGTGCATTAATAACTCTAATCCTTATGACAAACTTGTACCCCAGGTACTATTATCATCTTTTATTGACAAGTTAACTGATGTTTAGAAAGAGGGAGAAGTGACTTGTCCAAAAGCACCTCAGTAGCAATCAAACTGCGGCTGGAACCAGGGTTTGCCTGATACCAAGGCCTGAGCGCTCCCCACCAAACTCCCTTTGGCACAATCTTCCTAATCTCAATTAGAATATCAACTCCTCCAGGAAGTCTTCCCGGATTGCCTACCTAAAATTTGATTGCTCGTTCCTTGGCATACCTGGGACACTTGGCTCCTACTCCATATCTGCTTTTGTGCTTAGCACACCTAGGGCATGGACCAATGGGTGGCTCGGTCTCCTTGCTGGACACAGGAGGAGCTTCCTTCCTTGCCGCTTCCTGTTTTGGCTCATCCTGAATGCAGCAGGCCCCTGGAGCTCCATTTCCCATTCATTTGTACAACACGTAGTGGACCTACAGGGTGCCAGGTTCTGTTTTCAGGGCTCTGAACTGACTCCCAACAGCTGGCAAATGCTTTCTACATCGGGGAGTCCACAGCGCAGCACACGCTGTTTCGGGTGCACCTAATCCTGTTTTGGGTTGCCTCTTCCTCTTGGGCACGCAACGTTAGAATAGATTTCCCAGCTTCCCTGGAAATTGGGTATGGTCTGGTCACCGAGATCTGGCCAGTGGAATGTGTGCAGAAACGTTCTGGCCACTTCTAGACCTGGCCCTTAAAAACCTCCTTTAAGATTTCTCTCTGTCAGGCAAATGAGGGTTGGGGGGGCCTGGGCCCCTGAAAGCATGCGGCTGAGCCCTCACTGCCCTGGCCCCCATCAAGCAGACCTAGACTGAGACGCCAGCGAGGAATTAACCCTGGTGAGCTGAGGCCACCCATGTCCCAAATGAGGCCACTGGGATGGATGCCTGCAGACCTGTACCCCAAACCTAGCTCACTCTCGGTGGCTCGATTCTCTGAGTCTCAGTTTCCTCTTTGTAAAAGGGACACAAAAATCTCTATGTTAGAAGACCTAGAATATTCCATGGCATCCTGGCTGTCAGACCACCAGCCCCAAGAGTGATGCCCAGTAGGTGGTCAAGAAATGGAAACCCCCCCTCCCACCCTCCCCCAGCCCCCACCTGGGGCCTCCATCCCTGGGTCTCTGCCTGTTCTCGGCTGTGGGATTCAGCAATCTTCATTCTTCGCTGGTCTCAATTAATCTCTGGTTTTATGTATTTTAATTAAGTGTTATTATTTCGTGCTTGTGTTGGGCATGATTTTATTACAGGGCAGGAGTTTATAAACCTCAGGAAGAAAATAAATAACAGACCTTTGTCTGTGGCAGTGTGGACTCCAGGGTGACGAAGGAGGGCAGGAAGAAGTTAAGCAGACTTTGAGGGTGGGGAGACAGTGGGGGCTGCTGTGGCAGGGCGAGCTGGCTCAAGGCGATGACATGCCTGGCGAGGTATAGCTGGTGGAGGCAGGGCAGAGGAGAGGGCCTGGGGCTCCAGCCACCATTTGACTTCTCAACTGCTTTCAGCCCTTCCAGTTTCCACCTTCCCACTGCTTCTGAGCATCTGCACATGCTGTTCCCTTTACTAACATGCCTTTCCCAGGGCTAGAAAGTTTCTACTCTTGCTTCGACTCACAGATCACTTCCTCCAAGCAGCCCTCCCTGACATCCCAGAACGCTCTCTGAGCTCCACGGAACTCCCTATCCCAGCCTCTGCTGCACCTGGTAATTATGTATTTCCTTGTTTTCTGAGTGTCTGAATTATATCGGTAATTCAGCTTGGGAGGGAATGGACTGTCTTATCTGCTCCTGTACCTAGAATAGTGCCTGGCACACAGTAGGTGCTCTGCAAATATCAGTGGAGTAAATGAATGAGTTGATTCAATCTCTCCCACTCCCTGTATACCTAAATCAAGGGTCAGCAGACTTTTTTTCTGTAAGGGGCCAGATAATAAATATTTCTGGCTTTGTGGGCCACATGGATTCTGTTGTGACTATTTATTTCTCCTCTTATAGGACCAAAGCAGCTACAGAGAAATATATAGCCCGATGGGTGTGGCTGTGTTCCAGCAACATTTTATTTATGAAAACAGACAGAGGGTCGGATTTGGTCCAAGCACTGTAGTTTGCTAACCCCTAAAGCATGCTGTCTGCACCGCTGTTCTCACTCGGTAGAGGGCTATTTCCAGGAGTGTGCTGGAGGCTGGCCTACAGTGGCTTCCAAGAGCCAACTGTTACATTTTCAGGAATTTTGCAAGCTGGCTGTTTAACACAGTCATTATTGAAAATTGTCATATAAACCTACACTTGAATAAAATATTTAAAAAAATAAAGGCTCAGCTGGGCTATAGGTTATTGGGGGACAGAATGAGGCTAGAGAATGGGGAGTGGGTGCTTAAAATGCAGGATGTTTAATTAGGTTGAACAACACTTGGCAACGGGTAGAGGTGAGGGTGGTGCATTATTACGGGTATAACTGATGGTGCTGAATTGTGAGCAGATGCGGTAGAAAGGGAAAGTTTCGAGTCATGTACATCACCAGAAGAGAAGCTAAAGGTGAAAAACATGGGAACGTATAACACAGTGAATCTTGTGATGGACAATGTCTGTGATTAACTGCACAAATATACAGAAGTTCTCTTATGAACTAGAACAAATGGGCACTACTACAAGGGGCTAATAATGGGAGGGTATTTGGGAGTAAATGCATCTACTGCAAACCAAGGACTATAATTAACAGTAATATCTCAATATTCTCTCATCAACAGCACAAATGTACCACATCAATACTAGGGGTCACCAAATGGGCAGGATAAGAAGCATGGTATATTTTTATTTTATCTTATTTGTTTATCTGATTTTATTTTATCACCATCGTTATTTTTGAAGTAATGAAAATATTCTGAAATTGGGTGATCGGGGTACAACTACATGATGACATTGGGAGCCACTGAGGGTGAACTTTGGTTGGACGGTATGGCATGTGATTATACCTCCATAAAATTGCATTAAAAAATAAAGCTTATGCATATTCAATACTCATCACCTCCTAGTTATTTTACTACAGTCTACCATTATCTGTGTTCTCGCGGTTATTCACATCTGGTGCATGTGTTTGCTGGAAATACTATACTATTAGAGGTGCTACTGCCCATCTCCCCAACTCCGTCATGTTGGCCACTTGAAACCGGCCTGGTGCAGTACTGACACCATGGAACTGGCATATGCCACGACTTCCCAGAGAGCCAGCTGTGCACCATTTCTCAGCACACCCCGATCTCCACGTGCCTGGCTTCCCCGCCAGAGGGTGGGCCTTCTAGGGACAGAGGTTCACAAACATTAGGATCACCAATGGCAGCTTTTAAAATCCTCACACCAGAACAAAGGACCTCAGGTTCTCTGGGGAAGGGCTGGAGGTGACCAGGGCTTCGTATTTCTTAAAGCTCTGGGGAGACTCCCCCGGGCAGCCAGGGTTGCCAGCCAGCCAGCCGGTCTAGACAGAGAGTCTGCAACGCTAACGCGTGCACAAATCAGCTGGGGACCTTGTTCAGCTGCGGGTTCTGATCAGGAGGTCTGGGTTGGGGCCTGAGGCTGCATTTCTACGGGGCTCCCAGGAGAAAAGGGTGCTGCTGGCCCAAGAATCACGTTTCGAGCGACAAAGCGTGAGAGGAAAGGGGCTGTAGCCATCAGCAGGGTCTGGAGCGCAGCTCTGGAACTCACCACTGATTCCTACTTTAGTCTGCAAATTCCTTTCACCTGAGAGATTTGCACTCGCCCACTGGAATAAGCAAGGGGGTATTTGAAGAACCCATTTCACAGACCAAGAGACTGAGACTGGAGGAGTAAATGACCTGCCCAAAGTCACACAGCTAGGGAGCGGGTGGGCCCTGGACCCAGCTTTCCAAGACCCCAACTCCAGTGCCTTTGCCCTCGCCGGCTGCCGATCAGGGCCGCTCTGGGAGTGGGGATCTCTTGGACATGGGATAGCGGTTGGTCCTCCTGCCTCCTTCTGTGTGACCCTAGGTAGGTTTCTCACCCTCTCCAGGCCTCATTCTGGATGCTCAGGAAACAGGGAGGGGCTGACTGTGATATTGGATGCCTGAGGGCCCCAGAAGTTTCCTTCTTCCTGACTTGAACTTGGGGACACACATCCTGGCGGTGACTCTAAGGCGGCAGGCGGCCAAGCCCTCTGGCTTTGCGTAAAGTCAAAGGGAAGGTAGGAGCAGGGCCTCTCTGGGCCCAAGTGCACTTGGCCTGGGCAGCATTCAGCCCGTCCATAATTAGGTCACACACTTTGGGGTGACTTCCTAATCAGAATAATCTTAACCAAAACAGTCACGACAATCACAGCAAGGTTTCTCTGCAGAGGGCCACTCTAAGCCTTTATGTGCCTTACTTCATTTGATCCTCACACACTCCTTCGGGGGCCCATTTTACAGATGAAGAAATCAAAGCACAGAGAAAGAAAATGAACTGGCC
>PVIY010046023.1:0-18735 GCA_004026745.1 Myrmecophaga tridactyla | reverse complement strand
CAGTTTCTTCTTTAAACTCCTTGGCTTTTAAGTAACAGGTTTGAAACAGAACAGCCTCAATCTTACTGATTGCTGGCCTTCTTACTTATCAAAAGAGTAAAATATAAGATTTCAAATATTGTAAGTGTTGAAAATAAAATGTGGTTAACATCCTAATCTACTTCACAGATTAACTACAATAAAGGAAAAAGTGAACTAGATAGAAGGAATCACTAACCATAGTAAGCTATAAAATAATCTTTAGAACTAATAATAAGAAACAGCAACAGAAATAGATTTATACAAGGAAACAAGGCTTATTTCAAGGAGGCCATCTTGGGAGCAATTTTCACCTAACTTTCCAAGTTAGATTATCATATTGATATGTCTCAATTGATTTCATTGTCTCTTTCTTTAGCAAAGTCTTCAAATAAATGTACTTATAAACAGATGAAAGTTAAATGGTAAATGTTTAGGAGAAAGAAAAAATATTAAAACTCTTTTATCAGCTTTCCTTCTGCAGAAAATCAATTATTTCTAAGAACTAGTAGACTACCAACTTATAAGCAAATGTGGAATTTATAGTTCTTCAAAGAATAGACATAAGCCAATAAAATGTTCTAAACGAAGTTATTCTTAAGTGTCTCAATGCCCACATATATAGTTACTTCTGCTAGTTTATCTATTTCTTACAGACATAAGGATAGGAAGATTTTCTTTAAAATTTACCATGCTTTTCAAAGAGAATATACTTTCTGCTTCCAGTATGTAGTTTATCCTTTTAAACATATACATCATAATTTCAGACAACCCCACATTTTCCTTTTGGTTAGGCTATGACCAGGTAATATATTAGGTGGAATGAGAAAATGAAAACTATTACATTTAATTATTTTCTTCTGTAAGGTCTAAAATAAATTTTCAAGTGGATTTTAATGAATCAGACTAAAAAAAAAAATGTGTCAGATAGCTAGACTTTCAGGCAATCATAATATCACCATGAGATTATATGAAATCTCTACAGTCCTAAAGTCAGGAAGCTCCTCCCTTTGGTGAAGAAAATCTAAAATCTTTGCAGCAGTTTAAGGTGCTTAAAATTTAATTTTCTACGCCATCACATGTTCCAGAAACGATCCACTGGCAGCAAAGCAGATGAAAAGACTTAAGGTTCACAGGGTGGCTTTTTGTTCTTAACATGTGCTTGTGCTTAAGAACAGAGTCGTGTCAGGGCAGAGGTCACAAGTCAGGACTAAAGAAAGCATTTCACAAATTATTTGGTATCTTTGGAAAAGATGTCATCTTATAAAAAACTGTTCTTTCAGGAACCAACTTGTAGGCTAGGAAAGATGGAATTAAGAGGAACATGGAATCTTCTGCTCCACCTTTTCCCCCCTCTTTCAATGCTTATTGTTTTACAACTGAAAAAGGGGGTAGACTTGAAGCCCAAGTGAACAGTAACATGAAAAATTGGTATAGATACATGGCCTTCACCACATCCACTTCCAAGCACGGAAATTTAACCACTCTAATTAACAGCAAGCCAAAAGTCATAAAGTAGCGAAAGAATTAAAGTTATGTACCTAACTTTACTTGGTGGTTACTACATGCTAGGCACTTTCCTAATATTTATACAGGTCCACAAACCCTTATCCACACAATTCCAAAATTTTCGTATGGGAAATAGGCAGGAGGTGGGGGTGAAGGCAGACTCACTGAGTTGCAAAACCTGACTTGAAGTGATGTGGAGCTATTTGTAGTTTTAATTTATACCACTTATTGTGACTTTGTTTCACGGCAGACGTATTATGTATACTTACTAGGTGCTCTAGTAATTAAGGTCATGCGATGTTCGCATTTACCTTTAAAGTCTGAAAGATTTTGAAACACATCTGGCTGGCCCTGAGGATTTCAGATAGGGAATTATGGATCTGTATCGACTCACTGCTTCTTACCACAACCCTATGAGGTAGGAGCTATTTTGCAAATGAGGAAACTGAGGGTAAGGGTAAACAACTGGTATTAGAGCTGGAATTTGAACTCGAGCAGTTCAGATTCTGCCTGGCCTCTTAACCATTACGCTCTACAGCCTCTTCTTTTTACAGAGTAACAAATCAATAAGGTGTTTGATTTTCTAGCCGTAAATACCAAAACTAATGCTGGTTGCCTTTGTTAAAAAATCTTTCTGAAACCATACTTAATACGTTTCAGAGAAACAGTATTATATTGTTAAGGTAAATTATACTTTTGGCAAACTCATCCCAATGCGTAATAAACATGCAACATCCAAATGGCACAGTCGCTACCTAAGGGTTTTGGAGAAACTGCAAAGCGTGAGGTTCCGTGTTTGCAAAATTCTGTCAAAACCGTTCTCAGTGTTGAGGAGCCACTGCCACCGGGCGCGTGTATGTGCGAGTGTGCGTACAAAGTTGCCCAACTACTATCTATTTGTACTATTTGTACTATCGCACAAATGCCACAAGCGGATGCTTCAGGGGAGATATTAACACCACCATTAAAGAGTTATGGGAGGGGGGCAGGTAATGATAAGCATCATTGCACCAGGAGGGAGAGCTAATCGCCAAATCTTTCTATACCCTCCCCTTGAAACCCAAGTTCAGTCACTAATGTTGGCAGCTAACTCGCACTCTCCGAACCAACCGCCTTTAGCCATGTTTAACTGCTCGCTTCCCGGAGTCTCGGCTCTCCGCGCCTTCCCCCGGCTAAACGCGAACTCAGGCCCAATCGGCTCCCTGACCCCTCTACAGCTATGGCGGCCGGCAGGGGCCGCGCGGCCGGAAGTGCGGCTGCGCCCTGACCCGGCTTCCGCTCACCGACGGCGCCGCAGCAGCGAGCTGGGAAAGGCAGGGGGAAAGACGGAAACCGAGAGGAGAACTTAAGGAAAACAGGCCGAATGGCTAGCAGAGCCGGAAGCGTTCCGAGAACACTGCGGGGGCGAGGGACTGTAATGAAAACGGAAAGGGCTGTGAACGTTTACAGAAACAGAATAGGAGGCGCCACAAAACGCACCCTCTGGGGCTGTGCGTGAGAGAAACAGCGGGACAGGCTGAGGAGAACTGGAGGGGGAGATGCGAGGGCTGCAGAACGAAGGGGAAAGGCGACCAAGACCCAGCGAGGTAGGGAAAGAGGAAATGGAGTATAAAGAAGGATCGAAAACGTTTTATTCCATAGGTTGGCTTAATTTTGCCTATGTCAGCGGGGTGGGGGACATCTGTCATATTAAAAGTCCAAAAATGTATAGTTTAAAAATGTTATTCGGCCACTATGCGCTCTTAGGTCGGAAACTTCCATGTTCTATCCGAGCTTATCTGATCCTATGACTAATATATGTAGTCTGTAGGAGGCAGATTATAAAATTATTTCTGATGCAGTATTTAGATAATACAGGAATTTAAAAAATACTACTGTTGCAGATAAATCAAAATCTTAGATTTTATTTTTTAATTCTGAAGGCTTTTTTTTTAGATTTAACAGCAAGGTAACAGATTTTAATAATACCTATATCAATTACAGAGAAAAAATAGGCAAAATGAGGGAAAAAGTGAATCACTGGAAAGAGCTGATGGGATCCACATCCTTATCCATCTTCCTTGACTAGGCAGTCTGGAGAGTTCCCATTAATGGGCAAGAAGCAGCGCAGTGCATGAACTATGCACACCTGTTATTAGTAAACTCGGATGACATGAATAATGTTTTCCCTACAATATGTTCTATTGAACTTTACACTTATTTCTCTATTAGCATAATAGTTCTGCCAAGCTTGAGAGATTTTTAGCTACAATAGTGTCCTATTGCTTTTTCAACTTAGGTTAAAAACTCCCATCCAGGACAGATGAGTAAAACATATAGATTAAACATAAATAAATAATAGGGGTAACAAATGTTAAAATAAGTTTAGTAGATTGAAATGCTAGTGATCAATGAAAGGGAGGGGTAAGGGGTATAGAAAAAAATAGGGGAAACAAAGGCTAAAATACACTGGGTAGATGGAAATACTAGCGGTCAATGAGAGGGAGGGAGGGGTAAGCGGTAGGGCATGTATGAGTGTTTTTCTTTCTTTTTCTGAATTGATGCAAATGTTCTAAGAAACGATCATGGTGATGAATATACAACTATGTGTTGATACTGTGAGTTATTGATGATATACCAAGAATGGAATGATCATGTGGTAAGAATATTCGTGGTTGTATTTAAAAAAAAAATTTTTTTTAATTTCTGTACAGACTTTGCAGAAAATCCAGAAGAAATGACAATATTTTGCACCAGACGTGTTACATAAAAAGCCCCCCAAACAGTGATTAAAAGCAAGTGAAAAATAAAAAAATTTAAAGCAAGTGAAAAAACAAAAACTTAGAACTCCACCTTTCTAGATTGCACACATCTCCCATTTGTGTATGCTCCCAGGGCACTCAAAAATTATTTGATTATCACAGATAGCGCTGACAATTAGCAAGAGAGTAGCTAATGGGAGACTAACTCTACGAAATTTTTTCTCGTCTTTTTCTCCAACATACCTTCAGAATGTCAAAAGATTTTCTCACCACAACATTCCTTTTTAGAGATGTTCACTGTAAAGTCAGCCTATTTAAGGTTCTCTTAGGTGCCATAAGGCTCCCAGTAAGTCATGAATCAGTTTTTCCATGTCATGCTACCCTGAGAAAGCACTCTCAAAGGAACAGATTTTTCTTACGACTATCAAAATTATTTTTTACTTCTTTTAAGTTGCCCATTTATGACTTCTCCAACTCAGCTATAAGGTGTGCCAAGAAACGTGGAAGTGTGCACATCCTTTCCTTCTGGCTTTGATTAAAGAGGCTTGCTTTAAAATAATGCTAAGAAATGAATGGAGAAAAGTTTATTCTCCAAACATTACCTCTTGAGCATAGTGACTGATTACAACTCCCATTAACTTCATCTGAAATAAGAAAGGACATGACAACCACTACTACATCCGTATCAGAGTATTTTTAGCACTTTAAAGTAAATTCAGATACTTCCCTTCTGCACACAAAATTTCTGTTTAAAATACGTTCACATCCTCTTATTTCTAGATCTGGATATATCACAAACTTGATGACATAAACCATGGCACTTTCAGCTTCCTTCGCTGCACAGGGAGGACAGAAGTTAACAAATCCACTTCGTTATATTCTTTACCTGACAAAGATTATAATGACTATGCTAAACCTTGTAAAGAAAATGGACAAGTAGCTTTACAAATTATATTATTTAGAGATCCCTGTTGATTAACTGCTATTTGACCAAAAACCACCAATGCTATTTATAAGCAAAACAAAAGGAAGAATGGGGAATGAATATACAAATAATATCTACAATTGTGCTTTAAGAAAAACTTGCATAGTAACAACATTTCCTAAGTGAAAACTTTTTTTAACAAAGTTTTCAAGTAAAGAGTTCAGTATAAAAGTCTTCTCAAGTCACTTGTTTTTCCAAATGGCAGAGTCTGATGAAATCAATTTTAATATTTTAACCTATAATACTGACAACTGTAGGTTGCATTGTTACACATATGACAAAGGAGTATAAACATTTACAGGTTCATTACTTATTCAGTTGCATTCAGAAAACATTTACTAACTGCCCATGAACAAGGACCTCTGCTGGCACAAAATCCAATCCTATGAATTTCTCAACACAACGAATTCATCTTTCTTTTGAAGTGTCCACTACTACAAAAACACAAGCAAACCACAATTGCATAAAAGAACTCAAGGGCACCAGCAAGCTATGGCAAACTATGTACCCCAGCATTGGAGAAGTAAGGAAACAGTGTGACATGTGTTGAGAAAACTAATGTGGTCCTAAACCATAGTAGCATTAGATAAAAGAACATGATAATACCAACCTGTTCTGCACAGAGGGCCTGTGCTCAGATTACAAAATCACCTGTAAAGACTGGCAAGGACAAGCTGGAGACCGAGAGAAGAGCAATCAGGTCAGTGAAAGAACTGGAAACTACGACATGAAACCTGAAGAAAGTAGACATGTTAAACTGTAGGAAAAAAAAAAGCAAGGCTCAGGGGAAATTTGACAGCATGTTTAAAACTGAAGAGCAGCCCTCTAGAAGGAATAGATTAATTATGTAATCATCCAACAAGGCAGTAATAGTAGCAAGCATGGAAGTCAAGTTAGGGGGGTATAACCAACCAAATTATCCATAGTAAAATAGGCTACTTTGGAGAAGAGAAGATCCAGGACACCTGAGAATGTTTATAAGTTGGGAAAAAATAAAAGAAGATCTGATTTGAGAGGAGGCCTACTGTAGTTACTCTAAGAAAGGTCAATTTTGTGGTTTTTTTTTTGAAAGAAAAAGGACATGATATAAAGTAACTAAAGTCCAAACAAGGATTAAAGGGAATGTCAGAAAAATTGTTGTTCCCTTCTGAATTTACCCATATTCCAAATATTATCTCTGAACAACATATTGCTGATATAAAAATCTAGCAAAAGACGGTTTTTTTCTCTCAATCACTGACTTATCTTTAAAAGCTCTTCAATATTATTTTTCCCAAACTCATCTCCCCTCCACACACACAATGTGCACACACACCCACTGGCTCCTGTCTCTCCTTCTAAGCTTTCATAAATATAGATATCTATCACCATCACAGCACCCATTGCCCCATGAGGATAAGTGATTTTAAATGGAATTCTAAATTACAGCAAAGGGCTTCAAACTTACAGCAGATCCTATACATACAATATCTTATGTAATCATCCCAGTGGCCCTGCCAAGGAAGGTGTAACAATCTCTGTTTTACCAATGAGACAGCTGGGGCTCATTTCACCAAAGACAAAGCCCCTAACTTCCAAGTCTAGATTTAAACCTAGGTCCATGTGACTTCACAGCCTGTGGTCTCTCTGCTGTGCCACTTGAAGCAATGTTGTATGGTTCCTCCAAACTCTTCCAGTTCTCTAGTATCACACTCACAAATGTTGGAACAAGGCATAAAGTAATGAGAGAGATGGCATGGACCACCGCAATTAGCAAGAGTTTCTACAGTCCACCCAGCCAAGTTGAGAGCTCTGGGACTGTCACTTATTGGTGGTGAACAGAGAGGTATTATGGGATGCCCCACAGGCAATTTTTAAGAAATGAAGTCTTAAGGAATTATGGTTATTTGTAAATCCTAGCCCTTAAAATTCACAGTAAATAAAACATAATCTTCGGGTGGAACTTAATCAAATTATGTATGGTAACTGTAGAAGAAAAGATATTTTAAAATCCAATCACAAAGAACTCTATATTTTACCTCCCTTGTGGGTGTTTATTTTGTTTCACAATTAAGTGGCCACTGGAAGAGTAAGTTTTTTTTTCAAAGTTCTGGAAAGTCATCTTAAATTAGGCCCCGGAAAGAAATTAAATCTCTTTTAGTAATGATTCTTGTTTTCTTTGAAAGTTCATGTTTGGGTCAGCCAAGTTTTAAACAGTAAAATTATATTGCTGAGCTGTTAGTCAAGTTTGGGTGTAGGCTGGGGGTAGGTCGCTGACTATTTGGATCACTGGAGGACAGTTTATCTGATTTTTATACTGAAAAAAGGGTCTATTTCTAAGCAAAAGACTTCATCATTTTTAGAGAGAAGGTTGCATTGGATTTCTATTGAATGTTACACATGGGAAGACTTGAAAGAAGTCTTACTCTCCAAATGAATGTTTTCAGGACTTGTATAACTTTTCTTGGACAATGGAATATTTAAGCTAAAAAGGTTTTTCTTTTGTTTTATGTTGCAATTTAAGCAGAGAGAAAATAACTTGTGTAATGATTTTTTCCATCTATTTATTTATTCCTTGCCTTGTTCTAACAAGAATAAACCAACACATAATAAATGTAAACTATTGCTAAGTTATGAACGAGCCAGAGCAGCGCAGCACTTAGTTTTTTAAAATAGCTGTGACCCTGACCTTAAATTATTAGCCATTGAAACCTGCCCACCACACTGTATTAATGAAACCTAGGTGACTTTAACATCACCATCCAGTTACTTCATGGAGGTAGTCATTGCACAAATACAGAAACCAAGGAAGTGGTTAAGTTGACAGGAAGGCAAAACAGGTTAATGCTTCCAGTTGGGACAATAATTCCCATGGGATCAAACCTTCCACTTCAGAAGGATTTGAGCAGTTCTTTGCACCAACAGGCTCTGTGGTCCGAGCCCCTCTGTGGTCAGTTTGGTATCAAAGGACCTCGTGGAGGTTTCTTCCTTAAGAGTAAAAATACAATGGAAATGAGATTCAGGGCTAACTTCTCTGCCGCCTTCCATCTAGCCAAAGACAGAGCATCTCATCAGACAATATGAAAAATAGTTACCTTTTGACTGGAGAGTCAGCTTATACAAAATTACTTCAAAATATATTACAGAATAAGAGACTGGTACAAAAGAGAAGTGGTCTTTGGAAAGTAAAAGCAAAAAAAAAAGCAAAACTCTAGCTCGACGAAACAGAACTGTACAGTCAGTAGTAAGTATACTGATAGAAGTGCCGTAATTGAAAGAGAAGAGATGAGAGAGTGGGAGCAGGCATTGGCCCTAACAGAGGGTCTCTAGATACGACATTCTTAAGTCAGCCAGTCCTGTGAAATTTGAGGTGTCTCCTTGCTAAGTGATCCCTGTGCCAAACAATCACATTAAGGGCTAACATGTGTCAATGTTTATCTACCTGGATACACTATACCAGTTATACCATGTACTCCCCCAAGTGTATCCAGAATAATGCACAGTTCCCAGTAAACTCATTCGAGGAAATGCAAGCATTTGAGACTATTCAAGTGTTCATTATAAAACCACTTTAATTTATATATTGAAAGTAAATCATACCCACAAATAATTGCTTATACTACTGCATTATAATCATCTGTTTCACTTTTCATCATCCCCAGTAGACAAGAAAAGAGCCTAGTTTTATTTGTTTTGAAATTTTCAGAAGCTTGCACAGTGGCAAGCACATAATAGACACTTAATCCATCTTTTTGGAATAAATAAGCTTAAAGAGATAGGTATTCTTTAAATTCATCCTTATCTGAAAAATGAGGGTGAGGCAGAAGCTATAATTTTCACCTTTGAGAAAAACAACTAAATAGAGTATTAGTACACGTTCCTCAAAGTAATATAAACTCAAAACGTGTTTAAAATAATTGCCACATGATTACTCCACCATACCCAAAACTGAGATAACTACCAGAACTCAAATTCTACCCTCTTGAGTCACATAGCATTTTAAATATCAGAAAAATTTTAAATGCTGTCATTCTTGCATTTTTGTTCCTTAATACCATATACTTTGTAATTTACTTTGGAAAATGGGGAAAAAGTTATTAATACATAACTCACAGAAAGGCTGGTCTTCTTTATAAGAACCGAAAAATACAAATGCGCACAATGAAAACTCTGCTTTGAGTACTCAAATATCTTGTTTCACATTACAGAATAAAGTCAAGACATGCAACTTGTTTCTTCTCTTACAAAGACAATACAGAGATATAGTAAAAAGTATGACGTATGGTTCTCTCCTATATTGCCAACAGAGGCAAAGGGGCTATGTGATTTGAAATTTTTTTAATTTGCCAATTTTACACGCAGATTCTTTAATTGTACAGCTAAAACCAAAAGTATTTCTCTGTAAATGACACTTACCACATCCTGGGCATTTAATTTTCTAATTACTATTACTTAAGTTCTTGTAACGCACTCTTGCTCTTTTACTTCAAAAAATTAAATAATCACAAATTGATCTACATTTTGAAAAAGGAGACAAAAGTAAATGTAAACTATGTTCAAAACATGGAAAACTGGTGATATTTGTACAAGTTATTGGACTGCTGAGTTAAGAAACTATGTAGGCACGAAGAAGGGAAAGTATGAAAGGAAATGGTACAAGGAAGTTGATGAAAGGGATCTTGCTGAGTGACTTGACGATCCAGTTGCTAAGGATGCATTTGAGACCTATTATAATTGTTTGAACTTTGATTACAAGATAAAATTACAGGGAACTATAACCCATACCAGACTCGGAAATCTCTGAAAACTCTGAAATCATGTTACAATGTACTGAAATGTATTGCTTTTTTGTGTATATGTTGTATTTCACAATAAAAAATGTTTTAAAAAAACGACAACAACAAAAGGCCACTTCTAAATTTCACGACAAAAAATTTGAGATGTGTATTTCAATCACTGGACGGGGTCACTGAGACGTCAACACTGTCTGTAGTGTAATTGTTCTGATTCTGTAAAAGGGAAAATTAAATGCTCTTCCAGGAAGCCACTTTTAATTTAGGCAAAATTTAGTTATGAAAATGCAAAGGAGATACTACCTTGGCCATCCTAGGCTTTCTAGAAGCAAGCTGGGGGCTCAAAGACAGCCAGGGACTCCATCCAGCACAGAGTGGGGAAGCAAGGGCAGTCCAGGACCCCAGGCCTGCGTCCATATCTACCATGCAACGTTATACAGCAAATCACTCAACCTACTTGGAACTCAGTTTCCTCCTTTGTAAGAGGAGAAAAGGCCAGACTAGTGAAGATCCTTCCATATCTAAAATATTATTATTACATTTAGGGCGGGCCACGGTGGCTCAGCAGGCAAGAATGCTTGCCTGTCATGCCAGAGGACCCGGGTTCAATTCCCAGTGCCTGCCCATGTAAAAAAAAAAGAATTAAAATATTATTACATTTATATGACTTTAGAGCAACATCTCTATCCTGCCTGCAAATAAAAAACACTAAGGAAAGAGCTCCTTCATTGACATTCTTTGTATTTTATTTTAGTGTTTCTTAGATTTCTGTAAGGTTGTATTATGTTGTTAGTGGGGCTAAAGTTGGTGGTGAACCATTAAATTCCCCAATGCTTGCTGGGATTGCTTTGAAAAGTGATTTGAAAAACATAAGATTTTTTTTTAACTTATTGTAAAATATAAATATACAAGGCAAAGAAAGAGAAAGGCAATATTTTTCAAAGCACACTTCAACAAGTAGTTACAGAACAGATCTCAGAGTTTGTCAGGGGCTACCATTACACCTTATCAGAATTTTTCTTCTAGTTGCTCCAAAACACTGGAAGCTAGAAAGAATATTATTACAGTGATTCAGCAGCTATACCCATTTGTTAAATCCCATTTTCTCTGTTATACCTCCTGCTTTACTCCTTTGACCCTTCTTCCAGTCTACAGGGATATTTGGGCAATGCCTGAAACATGAAAATGTTGAGAAGGGGTATCCACACTAAAGAACAGGGGATGTAATTAATTGAAAATGTTGGAAAGGCTGGTCCCTCTGAGTTTCAGGATTTATATGACCTAGGAACCCTCAGGGAATAATATGTTCCAGGAAGGGAAACCTAGTGGATGAAACCTTTACAGAGTCTTAAAACCAATATTTTTTAACACATTTATATCATGACATTAAAATAGTGTACACTCTATTCCCTACCCCATTTAAAAAGAAAAAAAAAAGCATTATATTCCCACAGCTCCTACCTGTAAATGACTTAAAGCCCTCAAACAGATGCAGTTAATAATAACGCAAATAAAATGGATGGTAGATTGTAAAAAGAATGGCCTACCAAAGCCTCTGTGTGGGTGCCCTATAAATGTTAGCTTTATTCAGTTGATCCGTACTGGGATTTAAAACTTGGAGATAAAGAATCAGCTAAATGTCTGTAAATCTAAATAATGCTTAAGAGAGCAATTTTCCCAAAGCTAGAATATAGGGCAAAGACCAAATGTGAATCCTGGTAGTCTTACCCTATAGCCCTCTTTTTTAAACTCTATGGAAAACATATCTAGCACCTAACACTGTGTTAAGTGATCAAAGATGATTAAGGCAAGCACTTGGTTTACAGGTGGTGGAGTCAGCCAAACATGTGAAAAACAATTACAACATAATATTGTGTGCTGTAACAGAGGCCTTTAAAAATTGCTATGGAAACACAGAGGAGGAGTGAGAGGCTGCCAGGGAGCTGTGTACTGAAAGATGAGCAGGCATTCCTGGGGCCGAGGGAGAATGGACAGGCATTCCAGAGAGCAGCACGTGCCAAGGTACACAAAGGTGAGTGAGTGCAGGGAATTCTGTGGAGCAGGAGGGGAGGAGGAGATAGGGCAAAGGCAATCTAGCTCACTGAGCTCCTGCACCAATTCCTGTTTGGCTAGCAGCGCTAGAAAGCAGGGTCTGCCTCCTAAAGTGGTAATAATAATATCTGATGGGAATTTGAAGGAATGTTTATCCTTCCCTTCTGAGATTCCCTTCCCCAGAGTCAGGAAGACTTGGGAGCTGATAGAGAGGGGAGCGAGAATATAAAATTATAAAATCAGCTGAATTTTAGAGCCCAGGCATCTAGGATGGGACACAGAACGGGGAGAAGGGGCAGACCCATGATGATCTGCCATACGCTCTAAAACCTAGGTTAGTGAGCCTTAGCAGGTTGGGAGGAAAACATGGTGTGTGTGTGTATGTTTTCTAGGGAGAGTAGGTTTCATCAGATCAAAGGGATCAATGACTCCTAAAAACATTAACAGTTACTGCTTCACCATGCAACTTATAACACATGGACACAGTAAGTGAAAAATCACAGCCAGCAAAATGAGAAAGTCCTCTCTCCCTCTCCCTCTTAGGCATTACCTGAAACTGTGACAAACACTTTAGCCCTAGACTGTTCAAAAGGCCTTTATGATCTGAGATAGCAATGTTTGTCTAACTTTATTCAAGTCATATTATGCAAGCCTGGACCTATTCAGGACCCCAAATGTTCATGATTTACCAATAAGGCAGAAACCTTCCAATTGTAATCTAATTCTCCAAAGGAGAGCCTTCCCTCTAAATGGTAAAAACAAGGGAGAAATAAAAGATGCAGATCCATAGGTCAGGTACTTAATTAACTTCTCTAAACTAATATTTAAAAGAAAACTTAAAATAAGCCACACTTCACTGAAACTCACTTTAATTTTCTACCACAAGGTTAAAAGGATGACTGCCCCCCGAGGAAAAAGAATTGCCAAGAAGTCTAAACATAAGGAACCTTACTTATAGGTAGGCAGTTTTGGATACTGGTGGACATGAAAATATGTCACCATCATCACGTCCCTGGCATGTGAACATAACATTATTCTTCTGTTGCTGGATTTCACTCTACCACTGCTTAGCTTCAGGCTGGTCATCTTTTAAGCAGTCCAAGAGTCAAGAACATATAAGTTGAGTATGGTCCAAAATGGTGGCTTAGTGAGGTGTGGGATTTAGTTCATCCTCTAGAGCAGCTAGTAAATAGCCAGGAACAGTACAGAACAACTGTTGAGGCCACATCAGTGACCAGACACACAGCATACACCAGTCTGGACAAGCTGGACCGGCTGTGATCCCACCCAGAACCGTGAGTTCCCCAAGCCATGCAGCCAGCGCCCCTCCCCTACAGGCTGTTTCCCAGTGGGGAAAGGAAAGGGACTTTACTAGCAGCAAGGGGCTGAGTGCAACCAAGCTCCAATTGTGGAATTAATTATCAAATTCTGACTACCAAAAATAGGCCCCAGCTCAGCTGAACCTCAAATAAAAGCTGAGGTTGCTGGTTTTTGTCCTGGTGCAGAGGGGGCAGGGCTGACAGATAAAAAAAAAAAAACAAGAGTTTTTTTAGATCAAACAGCACAAAACACTTGAAGGAAAGGAGGGGGCACATAGGACCTGGAGATACACAGAGCAACATACCAACTTAAGCTCTTGATTGGCAAACCCAAGGAATGGGGGTCCTGCTCTGAAAAGGACTTTTTTTCTTTTCTTTTTTGTGGCTGGGTATCTATGGCTTGACTGCTCTTTGGATACAACTGCAGGGCTTCTCAGGCTCCACCTGCCCCAGGCAAGAGTGGAATTAAGCTTGTCTAAGAGCTTGTCTGGAGGCTGTGCCTCCCCCAGGAGAGGGGTGGGGCCCAGCTCAGGTGGAATCCCTCCCTCAAGGAATTCAGATCGCAGGCTCTGGAAAAATGAAGCAATTAAAACCAGCCTAAAACCTCTCCTCTTTGTCTCCACCATGCCCCCAGCAGGAAGAGTCTGCTGAAGTTAAAGGTATTGCATCACTTTATGCTGGTGGGACCAGCAAGCAGACAAGCGCCACATACTGGGCAGGATAGGAAAAACACAGAGTCCAGAGGCTTCATAGGGAAATCTTTCAACCTGCTGGTTCTCACCCTCAGGGAAATGGACACAGGTGACTCTTTCCTCCTGAGAGAAGGCTAGTTTGGTCTGGGAAAATCTGACTGGGATCTATAATACCTAAGCAGACCCTCGAGAATGGGGAAGAAAAAAAAAGGCACCATACAGGTAAAGCAAGAACAAGAAAACAAAAACTGAAAAATTCTGATCTGTTAAACAAAACCTAACCTAGAGGTCTAGAATAAGCTGAACTGAATATCAAAGAACAGATAGAAAACAAAGTCATCCACCAAGAAAATTCTAGGTAAAAAAAAAAGTGAAAACAATCTCCAGAATAAATTAATTAAGGAAATTAAATGTCTAGACACCTGCAAAAAATAATAAATCATACTAGGAAAATTGAAGACATAACCCAGTCAAAGGAACAAACCAACAATTCAAATGAAATACAGGAGTCGAAACAATTAATTAAGGATGCTTGAAAGACATGGAAAATCTCAAAAAAATCAAGTCAATGAACTGAGGGAGGATATAAAAAAGGCAAGGGATGAGCAAAAGAAGAAATTGAAAGTCTGAAAAAACAAATCATAGAACTTATGGGAATGAAAGGCACAGTAGGAGACATGAAAAAAACAATGGAAACCTACAATGTTAGATTCCAAGAGGCAGAAGATAGGGTTAGTGAACTGGAGGATGGAACATCTGAAATCCAACAAGCATAAGAAAATATAGGGAAAAGAATGGAAAAATATGAGCAGAGACTCATAGAATTGAATGACAACATGAAGAGCAGGAATATATGTGTTGTGAGTATCCCAGAAGGAGAAGAGAAGGGAAAAGGAGGAGAAACACTAATGGAGGAAATTATCACTGAAAATTTCCCAACTCTTATGAAAGATTTAAAATTACAGATCCAAGAAGCGCAAACAGAATAGATCCAAACAGACATACTCCAAGACACTTACTAATCAGAATGTCAGATGTCAAGGAGAAAGAGAGAATTTTGGAAGCAGCAAGAGAAAAGCAATCCATCACATACAAGGGAAGCCCAATAAGATTATGTGTAGATTTCTCAGCAGACACCATGGAGGTGAGAAGACAGTGGTATGAGATATTTAAGATACTAAAAGAGAAAAACTGCCAACCAAGAATTCTATATCCAGCAAAGTTGTCCTTCAAAAATTAGGGGGAAATTAAAACATTTTCAGACAAAAAATCACTGAGAGAATTTGTGACCAGAGACCGGCTCTGGAAAAAATACTAAAGGGAGCACTAGAGACAGATAGGAAAAGACAGGAGAGAGAGGTGAGGAGAAAAGTGTAGAAATGAAGACTATCAGTAAAGGTAAAAGAAGAAAAATTAGATATGACAATATAAAATCCAAAAGGCAAAATGGTAGAAGAAGGTACTGCCCTTACAGTAATAACACTAAATGTTAATGGATTAAACTCCCCAATCAAAAGACACAGACTGACAATGGATTAAAAACAGGACCCATCTATATGCTGTCTACAGGAGACGCATCTTAGACCCAAAGATAAACATAGGTTGAAAGTGAAATGTTGGGAAAAGAGAATTGATGCAAACAAAAATCAGAAAAGAGCAGGAGTAGCTATACTAATACCCAACAAATTAGACTTCAAATGTAAAAGAGTTAAAAGAGACAAAGAAGGACACTATGTATTAATCAAAGGAACAATTCAACAAGAAGACATAACAATCATAAATAACTATGCACCGAGCCAGAGTGCTCCAAAATACATAAGGCAAACACTGAAAAGAGAAATAGACACATCTACCATAATAGTTGGAGACTTCAATTCCCTGCTCTTATTGTTGGACAGAACATCTAGACAGAGGATCAATAAAGAAACAGAGAATTTGAATAATATAACAAGCAGACTAGACTTAACAGACATTTATAGAACATTACATCCCACAACAGCAGGATACACCTTTTTCTCAAGTGCTCATGGATCATTCTCAAAGATAGACCATATGCTGGGTCACAAAGCAAGTCTCAATAAATTTAAAAAGATTGAAATCATAAAAAAACACTTTATCAGATCATAAAGGAATGAAGTTAGAATCAATAATAGGCAGAGGGCCAGAAAATTCACAAATATATGGAGCCTCAATAACACACTCTTAAACAACCAGTGGGGCAAGGAAGAAATTACAAGAGAAATCAGTAAATATCTCAAGGCAAATGAAAACGAAAACACAACATATCAAAATTTATGGGGTGCAGAAAAGCAGTGCTAACAGAAATTTATTGCCCTAAATGCCTATATCAAAAATGAAGACAGAGCAAAAGCCAAGGAATTAACTGTCCACTTGGAAGAACTAGAGAAAGAACAGCAAACTAACCTGAAAGCAAGCAAAAAGTAAGAAATAATGAAGATCAGAGCAGAAATAAATGAAATTGAGAACATGAAAACAATCGAGAAAAATCAACAAAAGCAGAAGTTTTGAGAAAGCAGAAGTTATGAGAAAATCAGGAAGATTGATGGACCCTTAGCAAGGTTGGCAAAAAGAAGAGAGGATGCAAATAAAATCAGAAATGGAAAAGGAGACATAACCACTGACCCCACAGAAATAAAGGCATAAAGTAATAAGAGGATATTATGAACAACTTTATCCTGATAAACTAGACAACATTGATAAAAATGGACAATTTCCTGGAAAAACATGAACAACCAACACTGACTTGAGAAGAAATAGATGACCTCAACAAACCAAACACAAGTAAAGAAATTTAATTAGTCATTAAGAAGCTCCCAAAAAAGAAAAGTCTAGGACCAGATGGCTTCACATGTGAATTCTATGAAACATTCCAGAAAGAATTTGTACCAATCCTGCTCAAACTCTTAAAAAAATTGAAGAGGAGGGAAGGTGACCTAACTCATTCTATGAAGCCAACATCACCCTCGTACCAAAGCCAGACAAAGATACTACAAGAAAAAAAAAATAACAGACCCCCAATCTCTATAATGAATATAGATGCAAAAATCCTCAAGAAAATTCTTGCAAATCAAATCCAGCAGCATATTAAAAGAATTATACACCATGACCAAGAAGGATTCATCCCAGGTATGCAAGGATAGTTCAACATAAGAAAATCTAACTAATGCAGTACACCATATCAACAAATCAAAGCAGAAAAACCACATGATCATCTCAATTGATGCAGAAAAGGCATTTGACAAAATTCAACATCCTTTTTTGTTGAAAACACTTCAAAGGCTAGGAATAGAAGGGAATTTCCTCAGCATGATAAAGGGAATATATGAAAATCCCACAGCAAACATCATTCTCAATGGGGAAAGACTGAAAGCTTTCCCCCTAAGATAAGGAACAAGACAAGGATGTCCACTATCACCATTGTTATTCAACATTGTATTGGAAGTTCTAGCCAGAACAATTAGACAAGAAAAAGAAATACAAGGCATCAAAATTGGAAAGGAAGAAGTAAAACTCTCACTGTTTGCAGATGATATGACACTATATGTCAAAAACCCTGAAAAATCCACAGCAAAACTATTAGAGCTAATAAATGAGTACAGCAAAGTGGCAGGTTACAAGAGCAACACTCAAAAATATGTTGTGTTTCTATATATCAGTAATGAGCAATCTGAGGGGGAAATCAAGAAAAAAAATCCATTTACAATTGCAGCCAAAAGAATAAAATATTTAGGAATAAATTTAACTAAGGATACAAAAAAACCTATACAAAGAAAACTACAAGAAATTGCTAAAAGAAATCACAGAAGACCTACTAAATAAATGGAAGGGCATATCATGTTCATGGACTGGAAGACTAAATATAGTTAGGATATCAATTCTACCTAAATTGATTTATAGATTCAATGCAATACCAATGAAAATCCCAAAAAGTTACTTTTCAGAAATAGAAAACCAATAACCAAATTTATCTGGAAGGGCAGAGTGCCCCAAATAGCTGAAATTATCCTGAGAAATAAAATGAAGTCGGAGGTCTCACACTATCTGACTTTAAGGTGTATTATGAAGCTACAGTGGTCAAAACAGCATTGTACTGGCATAAAGATAGATATACTGACCAATGGAATTGAATAGTGTTCAGATATAGACCCTCTCATCTATGGACAATTGATCTTTGATAAGGCAGTCAAGCCAACTCACCCAGGACAGAACAGTCTCTTCAATAAATGGTGCCTAGAGAACTGGATATCCACATGCAAAAGAATGAAAGAAGATCCATATCTCACATCCTATACAAAATTTAACTCAAAATGGATCAAAGACCTAAACATTAGCTCTAAGACCATAAAAATTTTGGAAGAAAATGTAGGAAATATCTTAGCAATCTTATAATAGGAGGCAGTTTCCTAGATCTTACACCCAAAGCACAAGCATTGAAGAAAGAAATGGATGTATGGGAACTCCTCAAAATTAAACACTTTTGTGCATCAAAGAACTTTGTCAAGAGAGTAAAAAAGACAGAAAAAAATAAATTTAGTTTGAAATGCTAGTGATAAACGAAAGCAAGGGGTAAGGGGTATGGTATGTATAATCTTTTTTTTCTCTATTATTGTTTTATTTCTTTTTCTG
>PVIY010046022.1:0-18696 GCA_004026745.1 Myrmecophaga tridactyla | reverse complement strand
ACAGAGATCATCAGGAGATAGAAATAGGGTAAGATATTGGGTAATTGGAGCTGAAGGGATGCAGACTGTGCAACAGGACTGGATACAAAAACTCAGAAATGGACAGCACAATACTACCTAACTGTAATGTAATTATGTTAAAATACTGAATGAAGCTGCATGTGAGAATGATAGAGGGAGGAGGGCTGGGGACATAAAAAAAATAAAAAATAAAATAAAATAAAATAAATTATAGAGAAAAGAACAAGAACACCTTATAATATATCTTATTAGAATTCCATAGGAAGGAAATACAGAGAATGGAAAGACTCAATAACTGCAGACTTCAAGTCTAATATGAATGTAAAAATAAAAGAAAGGCTTGATTCGTCAGCTGTGGCAACTCCAAACAAAAGAATCTGAAACATAAAAATTAAAAAGAGTTCTACATTTGTCTATTTTTCAAACTGCAAAACACATACACAGACACACCTGCACATATGCACACAGACTAACAAAGAAGAATGCATTAGCACAAAGCTAGAAAGGACATTTTCCCTTAAAATAAATGAATATTAGATTATTAGGTGACTTCTCTTCAACAAGGGAAGCCAAAAAAATGTTAACTATCATAAACTTTCTGACAGAAATTAATTCAGCATATAATTATGCAATCAAGAACAACAACTTTCAAGGATGACAGCATATAATAATTTTTTAGAAAAAAAGTTATGCATTTTTATGGAAAAAGACAATATCTGATGGAAATACTAGAAATCACATTTTAGCAAAAACAGAATCTTAACAAATAAGTAAAAAAAAGAAAAAAACCTGAGGATGTTCTAAATAAACATTGAATATTTAGAATAATTCTTACTAAAAGTGTGTAAATTCCTAGGGATTTTAAAAGAAAAGATGTAGAAAGTACCTGATGATATAAATATGCAAGTGGTAATAGATGAGGTGAGGCGGAGCTCACCAGGGACTTCCATTTAAGTGTGCGGTTCCCTTCAGAATTGCTAAACTGTAACCATGAAAAATTTTGCAAAATAACCTCCTAAAATGGCATGGTTAAGTTCTATAACAATATATAGGAAAATAGGAATAGTAATAATGATCATTCCAAAAAGAGGTGAAAAATGAGAGATGTTTTGGTTTACTTAAGATGCCTGAATGCAAAATACCAGAAATGGATTGGCTTTTACAATGGGGATTTATTAGTTCATAAATTTATAGTTCTCAGGCCATGAAAATGTCCCAGTTTAAGACATCAGCTGGATGGTACCTTCTCTGAAGAAAGGTTGATGGCATCTGGGGTCCTTCTGTCACATGGGAAGGCACAGGGCCAGAGTTTACTGGCCCTTCTCTCCTAGATTTAGCTTTTGGTATCAGTGGCTTTCCCTCTCAGCTCTTGTGGGTCCTTTCTTAAAATCTCCAGGGTGTTTCTTTCTCTTATCCTTATGAACAACTCCAGTAAAGGGATTAAGACCCACCTTGAATGGACTGGGTCACATCTCATTTGAACCACAAGATCTTCCCAGAATTGATCTGCACCAATTTGGGGTGGGTTAAGAGAACATGGTCTTTAGTGGGCTCTGTAGCAGCTCTAAACTAGCACAAGGGGGGAAAGAAGGGAAAAACAAACAAACCAAACAAACAAAATCAGAAAAGCAAAAGAACCCCTCTTCCAGTTTCTATAGGAAAATTTTTAAACATCTCAGGCATCAAAGAGAAAAGGAGAACAAAATGGCAAGAAAAAAAAGTAACATATTTATAAGTGGTAGCTGCAAACTAATAGGAAAGCAAATTTTAGGGCAACTTTCAAAAATATTTTATCTGCTAATCTGTTAGAAAGTAATTTTTTTTGTAATCAAATTTTTAAAAACTTTTCTTCTTAATCATTTTATTTCATTTCTTTATTTTTAGAATTATATTTGCTTCTCTAGTTTATATGACTATCTCTTTCATTAGTTCCCCTAGAAACCTACATGCAAAATTATTTAGAGATTTTGCATATGATGATTTAACTTTATTATATCTTCCCACGTATTTTCCCGCTTGGCTCTACAGTGTTTCTCAATCTCAGTACTATTGACAATTGAGGCTGCAAAATTTGTTGTGGGGCTGTGCTATGTATCTCAGAATATTTATCAGCATGTCTGGCTTCTACCCAATAGATACCAGTAGCAATATTCCAGTTCTGACAACCACAATCGTTTTCAAATATTGCCTAATATCTCCTGGGGGGTAAAATTGCTCCAAAATGGTGAAACACTAGGATGTAGGCTCATCATGGCTTCCTAAAATGCTCCCGGTGAATCCCATCTCCTGGTGTTCACACTTTTGCTTAGTTCACCCTCACAGTGTACCAGAGTTGGTCTGTGTGACTGCCTGGTCATGTGCCAACAGCACAGGTTCCATCAAAATTTGATGAGCACTTGAGATGAAAAATGAAGCTGGCCACTTCATATAGCAAAATACAAACAGTTTATTAAACAATTTACAAACTGGGAAGTTGGTCCCGGGTGGCCACAGGATGTTCAGAGTAGTGCTTTGGGGTAGAATAAAGAAAGGCACAGAGCCAAGTCAGGATTTGCAGGATCGTAAATGTGTGTCTATGAAGTTACTGATATGTAGCAGGAGCTACGGTGCTTAGGAGAGTGCACACGCCTTTTAAGGTGCACCTAAAGGGTGGAGTGTGGGGTGGTGCCTTATCTAGGAATTTATCACTTCTCAGGTCTATGGGCTCACTGTGACCAACAGCACTTCCAAGACGAGGTCGTAAAAGACTACAGTGTCCATCTTAGGCTCTCTTTTCCTTGGATAGCTTGCTTTGGGGAAACAAGCTAACATCTGGTGAGTATCCCCTTGGAGAGGCTCACTTGGCAAGGGCAGCAGCCCCTGAACAAAATTCAGTGATAAGCTAAGGACTGCTAACAATCAGAGAAGTGAACAGATTCTCCAGGTCTGGTAAAGCCTTGAGACGACAGATGAAATGCCACCTCATGAAAGACGAAGCCAGAATGACCAAACTAAACAACTCCTCAATTCCTCATCTTCAGAAACTGTGAAACATAAATACCTGGTTTTTTTTCAGTTTCAATTATATTGCAATTTTTCTTTTTTTTAAAAAATATTTTTATTGACAAATCTTCACACATATACAGTCCATACATGGTGTACAATCAGAGGCTCAAAACATTGTCACATGGTTGTATTTCATCACCGTGATGACTTTTATAACATTTGCATAAACTCTAGAAAAAGAAATAAAAAGAAAAATCTCATATATTCCATCCCCCTTACCTCTCCCTCTCATTGACCACTAGTATTTCAATCTACCCAATTTTTCTTTTTACCCTTTGTCCCCCTTATTATTTATTTATTTTTAATCTATATTTTTTACTCATCTATCCATACCCTGGATGAAAAGAGCATCAGACACAAGGTTTTCACAATCACACAGTCACATTATAAAAGTTATATCTTTATACAATCGTCTTCAAGAATCAAGGCTACCGGAACACAGCTCAACAGTTTCAGGAACTTCCCTCCAGCCACTCCAATACACCAAAAAATAAAAAGTATCTATATACTGCATAGAAATAACCTCCACGATAACCTTTCGGCTCTGTTTGAAATCTCTCAGCCACTGAAACTTTATTTTGTCTAATTTCTTTTTCTCTTCCCCCTTTTGGTCAAGAAGGCTTTCCCATTCCCATGATGCCAGGTCCCAGCTCATCCTGGGGGCAGTTCTGTCCTATGTTGCCAGGGAGTATTACACCCCTAGGAGTTATGTCCCATGCAGGGATAAGGACAGTGAGTTTACCTGCCAAGTTGGTTTAGAGAGAAAAGCCATCTCTGAGCCAGAAAAACACCTATTGTTTTAACTTGCTAAATTTGGAGAAAATTTGTACACAGGAAAAAAAATCACTAATTTCTTAAAAGGCATACCTTTCCAGATGTTTGATTGTTCACTCAGCCTCCAGAATCTGGGAAAGTGTATAAAAAGAAAGAAAAAACACATGAAATGAAATGAGAATGAAAAAAAGTCATGATCCTAAACATTAACATTATAAAAATTTTTAATGTAAATTTCTGTATCTTAGTTCTTAATTGTTTTGGAAGGATTACCATATTAGGAAAAATCTATAGTTTGACCCATATGAAAGGTGGCAGCCACTGGTTGAAATGTTTGAAAGAAGTTAAGCATAATACATTGTACAATTAACATAGACTCTTCAGGAAGCAATTTAAATATTAAATCATCACAAACTTCTAAAATGCATTCTTCTCCAACAAATTTTGTTTTTTTTAATCAACTGTACATTGAGTTCCTCTCAAGCCATGTTTTGCAATTGTTTGTTCTTGTCCACAGGAACTAAAATGTTGGTCATCACAAAATACATAATCAATATATATATAAAAATGGAATGATTTGTATTTTGTTGTGGTGCCTGTTACTCTAAGAGGTGAGTAATAAATGATAGAATTCTCTCTTTTCTAGCCGTAGTTAATGGAACTTTATTCCATTATTTTATGACATCCAAAGGTCAGATAAATTTGATCTTCCTTAAATTTTGATCACTTTTGCTCTAATCAAAATATCCAACGTTTTTCTAAAAGCAATTTTATTAAATAACACCAGGCATAGAACCCTTCACATTGTACAACAGTGTGTAGTGATATTCAACTGAACCTATTCAACTCAAATTGCTTCCAGAGATTTTGTCAGAAAAATAATATTATTCTGTTATACCATCTGATTACTTCATAATTCAAAAAAGTGTAATTAATTTTCTTCATGGGTAAACATTTTATTACAAAGCTTTCATTTCTAAACCCGATTCAAAAGAAACTTCTCCTATCTAATCTTCATTGATTTTCCACTTCAATAATGAACCATTTTGCCTCTGTATACCCTCTGTATACTTATGTGCCTAAACGTAAGTATTTTCTATATTTATCTTACATAGGAATTGCTCCTGTTCAGGTCACCCCCCTCCCATCTTTCCTTGAGCTATAAGTCATATATTTTTCTGTATTTATGGAAATTTTTAATGTAAAAAGATGTTATAATTATTCAGTATCTAATTATTTTAGGGTGGAAAGGCTTTGAAGTATGACTGCCCTTATGATGCCAACAGTAGAAGACTCACTAATATATTTAAAACCATTCACATTGTCGGTTATGTATTCCTTTAAATCTAGAATACACTTAAGAATAGTAACTTAAATATGAAATGTCTACTCTGTATTAATGTTCATAAAACATTTATTTTTTTACAAATGGAAATTAACAAGTATAAATTCTGTACACAGATTCAGTAGAGTCAAAGGAAATTTTAGATAGTACTCTAACCTCAGGTACAATAAGAATACTGTTTTAGAACTTTGTCCCTTAAAAAAAAGTCAGTTGAGATAATATTTTAATATCTATTAGCTCATTCTTATTGTTGGAAAAAGTGTTACTATAAATTCTAAAAATTTGATTCATTCCCAGGAATTTATTTTATAAGCCACAGTAACCTAGAACTTTGTCAGTTAAAATAATGTACAATTATCACCTCCAATTTTATTTTCTTATGTACCTCGCTATGTATTTGACTTATCCCTATGTATGTTTGACCTCTCATTTAAAAGAAAAAAAAATGTGGGATTGTAATATTTCTCTTATTTTCTACTGTAATACCTCTTTATTATCATTAAGGTGAAAGTTGTTGGTTTTTTCTGAACCACCAGTGCAACAAAGGTTAAAGTTTTAAGAAGACATCGTGTTAAAACTATTTTTGTGAAATTATAATAGAGAAAGGTGTTCTAAAAGACCAATGAAAGAACCACACAAAAAGGAAGTGATTTTCTGGTGAAAGAAGAAAAAATGCAAATGAGAATAAGGGTTTAGGTAGTGCTATTTGAGGTGATAAAACAGTTTGGGTAATGGAATTTAATTGTGGTAGCACAATTATGAATGTAATTAATACCACTGAACTGAACAGTTGAAAGTGGTTAAAATGGGAAATTTTGAGTTCCATATTTTATCACTTCAATAAAAAAGAATTTTAAAAAATTGATGCTATTTAGCAAAACAAAGTACTAGTCAGGAGTCAGGGTTGGTGGGGGTGGGGATGGAGGTGAGGAAGAGGAGGGTGAAACACCCTCAGAGGGTTTTGTCTGTGCTTCCACCCCTTGCTTTTGCGTCTTATGAAGAGAGCAGGCCAGAGAGGCAAAAGCCTCTAACTGGTGTTCTTTAGGAAGTAGGACATTTGGGGATCAATGCAAAAATGGAGAAAATGTAGCTCCTGTTTAGAGAAGAAATGCCAGTTCAGTTGTGGTCGAGTTTAAAGGAAAAGCTTCTCTGTATTAACATTCAACCCAGACTAAAATGAAGTTCACCAAGTGCTAGGATGATTCACACAGAACTGAATCCATCAGAAACGCTGATCATTTTAGGGAATGAGGTATCCAGCATTGCAGATGAAAGGAGCTCGTTATGTAACAGTGATTTAATGAAATCTTCCCAGTTAAATTTTGCATTTGAGCAATAGGATATTTCTGTCATCTTAGCATAACTTGCGATACAACATTTGTTTGGCATTTTAGATATCCCCATTGGTAGTGAAATAGGGAATTTGGTCACCACTCCATTAATACATTTTTCAAGGAAATTAATTATTGTATATATGGTATTTTTCACAAAAAAGAAAAGTCGACTGTGTTGATAAATGCACAGCAATATGACGAGATTGTGAACCGTTGATTGTAAACTCTGAATGATTACATGGTATGTGAATATATGATTTCTATCAATTAAAATAAATAATAAATAAAACAAAATACAGAAAATAAAAAATTCATGTATTATGGGATTGTACGTTCATCATAGGGAGTAAATTAACTTCATATGATATTGATGAAAGGACTTGTTCTTATATCCTCTAATTTTGCAATATTTCAAAATTATTTCTTACAAAAAAGTCTACTTACTTTCATAATGGTTATAAAAATGATAAATGAAGTAATAACTGCAAAAGCAATTGAGGAAGATAATAATAACAACAGGAGCAGAGTGCCCAAATTTGGTTTCTGGCTGCTAACACAGAATAAGGATATTTTGTTTTGTTTTTTACTGTTTTATTCATTTTAAGAAGACAATTCTATCTTTTGCTACTTGATAGCAAGTACATTCTCTGGAAAGTTTCCAAGGAAAACAAAAACAGCATGGAAAAATTGTCTGGGGCTACATAAGTGATTGCTGTTAATATCTCTGATTTTTCATAATTTTAAGCATAACAAATAAGCTTTATTTGTATTGCAAAGAGTTAAAGAAAATAAATTAATGGAAAGGGGAAAAACATTAAATTGTAGCTGAGAACCAATTAGTAGCATCATAAATATGTTTTAAAACATAGCATATTTTCCCGATACATCTTTAGTACTAAATCAGGTGTAAACCACATTAAGAAATAATGTGTTAACTAAGAAAATAATTAGCTTTTCATTAAGATGCTTTATTTGGAGATACTGTTGTTTTCGATATATTTATAAGGAAAAATATTTTCCGTTTGGATCTTACAGACTTAAAATAGAAGCACAGAACTTTAATCTAATCTGACATTTAAATCTTGTCATTTGTCTACTTTTATTACACACATGTTTTATAGTATACAACCTTCGGATCTTGAGCCTGGCCTATTAAAAGTATATTTGCTGATATTCACAGAATGTGTTAATATAGTAATATAAAAATGATTTAATTAGTACATTTCTTACTGACCCCAAAATACCTTACTTTACTCCTATTACATTTCTTTATCACCCATCTTTTATTTTAATGGAAATTATACACATACACACATTTTAACATTATCTACATTAGAAATTCTATAGATTAAGTTACAGTTTTGAAACAATGCCTAAACATAAAAGAACATAGTAATCATTTGATGATAGGTAACCAGTGAAACATCACCGCTGACTTGTTCAGGGTAGGTAATTTCTATTATTGATCTTGCCTATTGGCTTTTAATTCAAGATGCTGTATTTGTGAAAGGAAGGAAATGAGTCTCTCTGCTTGCCAGATATATATGATTGAAAGTAACAAATCTCTCATTTCAAACGCAAAGTACTATATCAGTGGAGTTGACAATGCCAAGACAGCTGCAGCCATATGTGTACTAGAGGCACAGGGAGACTGAATTGTATACCCGAACAAAAAGTGAGGCTCTTAACCCTAATTCATATTCCAGTGGGTGTGAACCAGTATGTAAATAGGGCTTTTTCAAGCCATATTATCAGTTAGGTTACCGACTCATTGTAAATAGGATCTTCTAACATCCTATTTAGGTGTGGTCCAGCTGCATCAGGGTGGGCCTTAATCCCTATTACTGCAGTCCTTTGTCAGCAGGAGAAATTCTTATGCAAGGAGTTAGAGAAAATGCACAAGAGGTGACCAAGGACACTGCCATGTGCAAAAGCCTACCAGAAGCAGAAGGCTGTCAGCCCTGGGGGAGAGCATGGCCTTGCTAACGCCTTAGTTTGGGACATCTGACCACAAATTCTTCTTGTAAGCCAGTACACTGAGTGATACTTGTCACAGCAACCTGGCAAATTAAGATGGACACCTATTTTGAATTAGGTAAAGAAAGTGACTAGAAAGTGTGAATTAATGATAAATGGAAAAAAATAGTTATATGAATACACACAAAAATGAAAGCATACTAGTGTCTTATACTCAGATATCACTAAATACCTCGATCTTTATACAGATAATACATAGAATTCGTGGTGATATTATATATTATAATGTTTTTCTATACTTTTTTGTATTTTCTCCAAATGATTATGGGTTAATTCTGTCAACAGAAAATTCAATACGTGTTTCTTAAAAGTAGTATTTACCTATGTCTTTTTAAAAAATGACAACTAAGATAGTTTGAAGTTGAAAATAGATTAAATTTTGTGATATGTCAGTTCATAATGTGAAGGAAGTTTTCTGTTAGAGAGTTACCGTTTGAGGCAACCAAGTATTTCAGACAAATGTGAGCTTCTGACTTTAAATTTGTGCTTATGAACAAACTGGGATAAGATAGTGTTTCTTGTGAAGTAAGCAAAATGTTCTCTTTGCCCAGACAGAATAGAAACTTGATTGAAGCAAAGAAAGAATTTGAAATAAGTTTAACAATTTATCATGTTTATGCAACATAATTTAAATTGGGCAAAATAAAAATACACAAATACATATTTTATGTTAATGTGGAAATTGCTTATGTTTACAGCAATGTTTAAATATAAACACATTTACACACCAATGTGAACGATCAAAATATCTCTGTATTTTTTCTAGTTGAGTATTTATAAATGAATTATATTCTATAGAAAACTTTAATTAAAGCTTAAGTATTTTAAAAATAAGCACATATTACATGGCAATTAACTAGAATTTTATATGTCAAAAATTGCTTGTCAATTAACATGAAAAATAGTCTCTTTCATTAATGTCAATTAATGTTAGTACTAATTAAAAAATAACACTTCTGTGAAATGGGAGGAGATGACAAAAACATTCTCACATTTTACTCTTTTATGAATATAATAAATATTTTATCTTATTGTATGAAATTAGCAATTCCCTGAGTAAGTATATTAAGGCAGAATTGCAAGTTTAGCAGTTTAGATGACATATATTCACCATTTCCTGGAATTAATTAAGGTGGGTCAGTATTTCAAGATGATTAAATAGAACTTTCTCTGCTTTTATTGTATGTTAAAGCTATTAATTATCCAAGTGATCTTACCCTTTTAAGGACAAGATAAATAAAGCTAAAGAATAAGGTCCTAACACCTTATAAAAAGAGTTATTCATAGGTATTTATTTACAAAGGAATCCCTCATGGATGTCAAACAAACAACAGGGATGGCAACCCATTTCTTATCAGTATTCTAATAAACTATGACAACTAGTTATTACTGCTTGTTGATAGCTAAATATTCTGGAATAAATACATGCAAGAATCACTATGATTTTATTAGAATGAAGTCTGATTTGCTGGTGAATATGAACAGTTAAAATATTTCTCATAAAAAGTCCTTTAGTCATGTGTTTAAGCTTCTGTCAATCTTAACTAAAGGATTAGAAGTCAGCCTGTTACTGCCAGTGGGGTGATCAACCGAGAAAATGATCTTAAATGATCTCTTCTTTAGAAAAGCACTCAACAATGCCTAAGATGTTACCAATTATTTCACCTTGTGCCAAGTAGTCCACAAATCCAGAACTGTTGGGAACGACCTTGACAGTATAAAACTACCTGTGAGACCATATCCTGTTCTGCACATTGTTTTATCCCCAACACCAGTAACAGAAACTAGCATCTATTAGCAGCTTAATAAAATTCTGATAGATGAAAGGATGAACAAATGAATGATCATGAGCGATGCAGAAGCTTCAAGAATAAGTGGTTTTCTAGCCACATGGAAATGGCCATAGATGGCTGGTGAAATCTCTAATCTCACTTTGATTTTCAATTGCTAATAACTTATTGTGTGGTCGAATCAATCAGACAAATTATAGATTAGCTTAATATAAGTAAAGAATACAACCTGCTAAACACAGATGCTTGCATAGGAAAGAAGGAGCACTGACATTTAAACAAACTTTCATTAAAATTAAGTGTTATCATCACCTATATGGTAAATGCTTAGGGACTGGAATCTGGGGAAGCTTATACTTTGTGTTGATTTGAATCTGTTATTTACCCCAGAAAAGGCCATGTTCTTTTAATCCATTCCTGTAGTTGCAGACCTATTGTGGTGGAATCTTTTGGTTAGATTATTTCAATTGAGGTGTGACCCATCCCATTCAAGGTGCATCTTACTTCTTTTACTGGAGTCCTTTATGAGAGGTCAAAGGACAGAAAAAGGGAAGAGAGCTTAGAAAGAAACACCTAGAGAAGTTTAGAGAGAACTTAGGGAGAAAAGCCCCAGAAGTATTAAGAGAGGACCCATAGGAAGCCATGGAAACCAGAGTTGAAGTCAACGAAACCTGGGAGCGAGGGACCAGAAGATGCCAGCCACATGCCTTCCCATGTGACAGAGGTATCCCACATGCTGGCAGCCATTCTTCAGAGTCCACGTATCATCCTGTTGATACCTTAATTTGGACATTTTCATGGCCTAAGAACTGTAAATTGTTAGTTAATAAATACCCATTATAAAAGCCAACCCATTTGCACAACAGTATAGCGCACGCTGGCAGCATTAGCAAACCAAAACACGCACAAACCTGAATATGGTGAAATATCCACAACCCACTTCCTATCATGTAAACCCGGAAAGAACATTACATCCCGTTTGAACTTCTAATTTTCATATAAAAAGGAAAAACAAATTTAAAAGCTTTAGCAACGAAAGAGCAGCCCAACATGCAAAATGCCTCAGCTGGCTAACTGATAGGGAACTCCATGTCAGTTCACCTGATTTTTAATACAAAGCTGCTTCCACTTTGCCAAACTGTTTTTCATAATAGCATCATTTTTTTCCAAACTTTCTCACACACGAATCTATACGTGACCATTGTCAAAAAAATCAGACACCCTCAATTTCCTAAAACGATGCACTTATCTCAACTCACATTATATTTTCATAAACTTTCCTCTTTGCTGACCCTTCCCAGGTTAGCTTAGAGAATATTGGGCAAATAATAAATATTTTTTGAGAAGAGCCAACCTTACACATATCTGAAAAGTCCACGTCCTTTCCTGTACAAAAGGACGGTTCTTATCGCTCATCCAAAAGACAAAGATGCCAAGCAGAAGACAGGAAGGGGACGTAACTCATGCGCATGCGCGCGCAATAACGCAGTAGCATCAGCATAACTTCAATCCAAGTTCCTTTGGATTTTTTCCCCTGGAACAAACAAAATTGTCATTTAAATTTGATGTCTACAAGAGAAGAAAAATGAAATCTGGAGGACAGCTTTTTGAAGAAGGTGATCAAAGCAGCACCAGTACTCTGTTGTTTCCCGAGAGCCCTCCTCGACTCCTCAGAAAAGGTTCTTTATTTTCTGTTTTTCTTTTTAAATACGTGTCCCTCTCTTCTGAGCAAAAGAAGGCTCTCTCATTCTTCCCTATTTTGATATATCTTCCAAAGTGTCATAGTGAAATCGGTTTAAATTTTTATTATTTATTCACATATTTTATTATGTATGTAAATGTATAAAATGTGGATATTAATAATTAATGATATAAATAATGGCACTACAGTATACTGTCTAAAACAAGACTCAATAGCAGCTAAGCAATATTAAAAGGAAGTAGATGGTATAGCAAAATCTCGTATAATAGCTAAAGGCTCTTTTTGTTTTTATTTTTTGGTGAGATCTGGGTGGAGCAGGTACACATTACTTATGCTTGACTATTTGTTTCACCTCTTGTTTCTTAAGCCCTACATCTCTGGTCCATATTTCACGTTTTTAAAATTATGTGTTTTGAAAACATACAGGAGTAATAATATAAAACAGAAAAATATGTATATGTGCTTTAAAATATGTTAATAGATTTTTATTGACAGGGAAATTATACGTGGAAATCTTTTCAAGTCAAAAAGTTCTACCAATCTTGCTTCAAAGGAAATTCATTCCCCCTTTCATTTTGTTTATCTCAATATATCTAAATGGCATACTTATATTGCTATATTTCGATTTTTTCCTTTTAAATTAAATAAATGCTCTTCACAGTCCTCAGGTAATATTTCATGATCTCCATTATTGTAAGACATTTTGTTTATCCTGAGTGTATATAGCCTTATATTCTGTTTAATTGTTTTTCAGTATAATTATACTAATTTAAACCATTTCTTTTACAGATGTTCAAGTCTGTTAGAATCATAATACATCCACTTCTCGGTGGCCTGCTTGATTGGACAGCTTCCCCTATGGCCCTACCACGCAGCTCACATCGTGGGATGGCCCTTCACCCTTTCCCTCGTGTTTCCCTCAACACTCTTGCAATAGATCCCTTATTTCTTTGACCCCATTTCTGCCTCCTTTGTGTTGATGATGATAACTGGAAAAAAAAATGAAAATACATACATAGGTATCTTTTAAAATTTACAAATTCATGTTTTCATATTAGACATTAGCTCTGATTTAAAATAAGAAAATATTCTATTTTTTAGAATGTTTAAGAAGGAAAATTCCAATCATTCTAAGAGCTAAGTTAATTGTCAATCCGTGCATGTTGTGGCTGGGGCAAACTTTTTTCCCCATCCCTCAGAGTTTTACATTCTTCTCTCAGGAATGGAAACATTGGAATGGGTCCACTTACGTTTACTGAAGGGAAATTTAATAAATATTTGTAATGGAGATATTTTCTAACGAAATATTTCTGATTTCTGATATGAAACATGGAAAGTATCCTTTTGTTTTTGCCATTTCCTGGTGTTCCAGTCAACACAATAAAATCTGAATCTTATGTGAAACACACCTATATTTGATTAAATATATCAAAAGCCTTATATTGCTTTCCTGTTGTGGAGTGAGTTGCCATATTGTGTGTCATGGGAACACAGGTTCAGGCAGGAGAAAGACATTTGGCAAATGATTGCTTTATCTTACACAGAACAAAGATTCAAAACAGCAGGCTGGTCTCCTATGGAAGCCAACTTTTCAGGTGAGGATTGGTAGATGGCAGCCCTGCATTCCCCACTTCACACTGTAGTTGAGAGACAAATCTATGCTGAACATGGAGTATTTATCCACCCACAGGGAGAAGTCCTGCCACTGAAAATCCCTGCCCTGATAAGCAGCTGGAACTGCTTGGTCCCTGTTTGGGGGTTAAGATATGGTCAGGCTGCTCCATTAGACCTCATATCTCCCATGGGCTGCATAAAGGAAACATATTGAAACATCTGTACACAATAGAAAGGAAGGAGGCTATGTAAGGCCTGGGAGACGGCCACAAGGAGTGTCTGTGACTTCCATAGCATCTGTTTGTTCCCCAAAATCATAGAAATTATTCCCAGACAGTGATCCCAGATTTCTGGGGACAGGAATTGGTGAGGCACCTCTTTGGATTGATAGGCTGGCTCTTCCAAGATCCCCTGGTAATTACAACTCGACTGTGTGGAGCTATAACTGTCCTTATGGGTTTGAGGCAGAAGGAAGGATTGATGATAGGAAGGATTCTTGCATTTCTACTGAGGCAACTGCTCAGATATAATCAGGAGCAGGCTTTTCTGTCTAGGGAAATTGGGGGATGGGAGGGGAGCACTGTTTCAGGAGAATGAAAAGTTTGGAGGACTTAGAGATTCACTCTTGTCCCTAATAATATCTCATAATCTTACTTTTTCCCCATTACTGTCCTTGGTCTAGAGTATGACTTTTGATGTACCTGATACAGTTGGGTTTTAACCTGTGCTACGGCTTTACAACTCTTACAACAAAACTTTAGAGTTGGTTCAAAAATGTATTCCCCTGTTTTTTTTGCACTAAACCATGTAATTCAGGCAAAAGTTCACCAAATTTTTCCCTGCTATTCCATGATTTGCCCTTTTCTATGTAACTTTTTTTTTTTTTTAATTTGCCTATGGGCAGGAGGCGCCAGGGATCGAACTCCAGACCTCCAGCACGTCTGCCTGCTGAGCCACGGCAGCCGCCCTCTATGTAACTCTTAAGTACATTAAGAATTTACTTCAGTTTGATGTTTGAAAGTGATCTAATACTTTTGTTTTCAAATATATAATAAATCATCATAGCAACATACCATTATTAAATAAATCTGTCATCTTTCCATTCAAGTCCTACCTGTATCATGTACTACAGTATATATATCACTGAGATGATGTCTTGTGTATATAATCTCTCATGATATATGTCTATTTTTGTACCCATAACAAGTTTATCATAGTTTAACAATATTTTAAGACAAAATGTTCTATAGTATATTGTTACTATATCTCAAATATGTCTAGGCTGTTTTTGCAATTTTTCTTACATGCAGAAATTGCAAATCATCCTGAAAAATGTCTAAGCACCTCTTTTGAATCTAACCCAGACTTTTATTTTAATTGTATTAATTCTTATTCAAGAATATGCTTGATATTTTTTTTCTTTAACGTATTAGGATGTGTAGATCTTTTTATGTTCTCTGTGAAGTGATAGAATATACTTCATTTAGATTTTCACAAATCATAGTACATTTAATTTTTATATAATGTTCATTGTTTTTACTTGCATTTTTTAAAAGTAGACTAAAGAGTAATATGGGAAACTCTAACCAAAATGTCTATAAATTATAAATATGACCTAGAATACACACTAAATATCATTCAAGCTGTCAGCAAAACAGCTGCTATACTAATGAGGGAAGCAGAATTTGACATACAGTATATCTGTATTCCTTTTTCTGATCATAACTCATTAAAGATTTCATCTGTTAATACCAAAAGTTAGTGCTATAAAATATGATGGCTGTAGTTAAATTAAAATATTAATCATATAATTGTCTACAGATAAAATTAAAGTGTTTTATAGGGTTTTATTTATACATGGTAAGATGATATGACATTTATTTATAGATGGATTTCATAAACCTCAGTTTAGTGTATTTGAAACTTTGTACTTATGTATTTTTTAATATTAGAATTAGGCAGATGTAACTTTATTTCGTTAATTGAATTTCCATTTACAAATGCAGCATTATTATGATTCTTTCATCAGAAGCAGAAATACAGCTCATCTATTTTTGAATTTTCAAAATGGCATAAGGAACTCATACTCATTTCAAGACATTAAACAGGCAATGCTATTGTTCATTGAACAGGATATCATGAAGCAATTGCCTTGGTTTCAACAATTCCAGGTGTCTTGAATAAGATATTTTATCACATTGTGGACTGGTTTCATTACCTCTAGCATAAGACACCAAAGTCATCAAGGGCTCGTCAGCTTCCTTATGCTGACATTCCTTATGCAACAAAAGTGTTCTACTGAACAGACTTTATATTCTGGTGGATATAAAGGAGACTTAACAGAAAAATACTTTAATGTATGATTAAATACCTATGTGATAGATTTATATCCGAAGTATTAATCTATGTATTTTCTCTACATTTTTTACTATACTCACCCACAAGTATCCTAAGATCAATATTTTATATCCTAATCCAAAAATCAAAATAAAGAAAAGGTAACAGTGTAATACATTCTGTATTTAATAAATCTCCATTTATTGAAGACTTAACATTCACCAAAATGGAATACAAAAAGAATTTATTTCTTTGCCTTAATTTTGCTATGTTTTATTTGTTTTTGTTTTATTTGTTTGCTGTTTTTTAGTTCACCAAAACTAAGTAATACTAGAATTAGGTAAACTTGAAGGAGGGTCAATGTGGAATACTCATACTAGAAAGCAAAAAGTAGAGGGACTGGAAGCTTTGAAGAGAAAATGTTAAAAAAGGGGGGGTGGGGTGGAGAGACATTCTTGCTTCAAGGTTGCAGAGCAAAATGGACATAACTTAGGACCTATGTTTTCTCCTATGTATCTGACTTACCATCCCATCTCTGCTGGATAACCTAGAAAATCTCATTTATGACAAGGTGTGGTCAAGATGTACTCTCCGTTATTTAGTAGTGTTTGAAAGCAATTAGAACAATATTCTAAAGAATATTTAATCAAATAGCATATGAATCTACTTGTAGAACAGTCAGATTTTTCATACCCCACACGGAGTTAAATCCAAAACTTTTTACCATCTTATGAGAATAGTTTAACAATGGACTGACACTGGGTTGATAATAAGTTCACTTTTGTGGTTGTAAAATATCTTCAAAGAGTTTAGCCATCAGTTATTATTCCATGCTTGATTGGTAATATTTGATAAATGTTGATGGTGAATGTCTCATTGAATTCCTATAACTCTTGGTACTTCTTGATCATATCTGAGTATTTGTTTATTTTAGAAAAATTATAAAAGTTATCTCAATGTTGACCAGAACAATTTTAGCATGTAGCAATAACAGGTATCCCTGGAAATATTTTATACTCACATGCATTATATTTCAGTGTTTCACATGGAAACCACATTCTATTGTGCAGCAGTCATCTATAACTGGATAAATCACAATACTATGGTTCTCACAAGGTTTTTAAACTACTTTGAAATTGTCACTAAAGATATTAAAGAATATAACCAACCTTAGAAGCTTTGAGATTATAATCAAGTTAAGACTTCCTTTCATTATAAAATTCTGTGTTTACAAATAAATTGTATTGTCAAATTTAAAATGATTAACCTGTATATGTATTTTGAAATCAGTTCAAAAAGTTACAAGGATTATTTTCATTCAACATTGCAGCATTTATCACACAGTAAGTCTGGCAGATTTTAGAATCCTGACATTCTGACTTCATGAACTTCGTACCTGACATTCTGTTTTAAGATTTTATGACATTTTCAAAAGCTGTTATCTTGATAGTCTGAGATGATTTAAAGCAACAGCGTTAACACTTAAAAAAAAATGCCAAGGCCAATTTAGGATAGAGGTATATTCATAAAAGTAAATTTGGAAATCACAGTTAGTAATCTTATTTTGTCACTAACTGATAATCTTCCTTGTGACACAAGTGTTAGTGTAGTTTCCAAAATAGATTGATTTAGCCATAGTTTATATACTCAAACTCCCAAGATGACATGCATAAAAAAATGAATTAAATCTCTATCTTTATTTTTGCTATAAAATAAACTGTAAACTTTAACATATTATTTTAACAATTTTATTGTTTTTAAAACCTGTCAACAATGGCAGATTTAGAGTACCATACCTGCCTCAAATTTAGTTCTTGGCTTTATGTGGATAATGTATAGCTTCTTGTCAATTTATATAAAATGAAATTACAACAATAATGACAATAGCAAAAATAATGTTTTGTTTTAAAATAGTGAAGGGTAACCAATAAGACTCAAGGACAGACAAAGTTAGCTCACTAAGGGATAGTCAGGTATACAATAAATTAATATCACATCATTTATTGGCAGGATTAATTTGTATAATTACATGAACTAAACCACTATAATTTTTATTTTCATCCTTCTGTGTAACTCACTCTTGAAGTTACATAATTTGTTGAAGAAAAAACATACAAATTCCTATCTGCATGATCTTTCAATTATGGCTATAAATGAGTAGCTGTTGAATTTTGATAGTTTCCCACACCCCAAGATGTGGGACTACAGCTAATATTTAGTTAGAGAGAAGGATGTTGGACAGTTGGGAAAACATTGTATCTGTAATTTACTGCTGTGAAACAAATTATTCTAAAACTTAGCAGGTCAATGCTGCCCCAATTTTTTTTTTTGTTTCAGTTTCTGGGGGAAACAAAATTGGACACGGTTTAGATATCTGTCTCTGGCTCAAGATTTCTCAAGAAGCTTCAGGCAAGCTGTCATTGAAGGCTCTGATAATTTCTGAAGTATCAACTGTTGGGGAGAATCTGCTTTCCAGCCCAATCATGAGGTTGTTTTCAGGCATTGGCTTTTCTTCATGTGACTCTCTCCATGGTATTTCCCCATGAGATGACAGTTGGTTTCCCCCAGGGCAGGAAATCCAAAAGCAAAGAAGAAAGAACATGCAAGACAGAAGCCACAGTCTTTTTATAACAGTGTCAAAGTGACATAGCTTCAATGCTGGTATATTTGTTTAAGTGTAATCTGTACTTTCATCCC
>PVIY010046021.1:0-18711 GCA_004026745.1 Myrmecophaga tridactyla | reverse complement strand
TTAAAGTTGAGAAATAAGAAAGTGATACAATCTTGGCTGACCCTTCACCTTTAAAGTGAAATCTGTGACTCTACCTGGGAAATATTTCCCTTTTTGTTTGGAGAATGATGCATGAGGAGAAGCTGGTTGTTTCCTTCCTGACGGTGACTATCGTTGTGTGAAGATGGGCTGCCTGGAGCTTCTGTGGCCATCCCACTGTTTCTGGACAAAGGCTATGTATTCTTTTGCCCAACGCGTTCAGTAACCAATTCCTGAGATACTGGAGTCTCAAAGAGAGAAAGAGTCTATTACTAGGCGTGTAGTAGGAGAACAGATGGCCTAGTGGCCCAAAATCTGACTCTCTGAGTTTAGGGTGTTCAAAGTTTTTAAAGATTTTAGCAAGGGGAGAGAAAGTCATTTCAGAAAGCAAGTTCAAAGCAGAAAAGGAGACAGTATTACCGTTATCATTTCAATAGGAGAACAGAATGTAAGCTGAAAAGAGGGGAGGCAGAGCTATCACTTCAATGTAAAAGTAAAAAAAAGGAAGGGAGACAAGTTATCTTTCAATAGCAGAGTCTAGCTGATTTGATTTACAAATATCCAGGGCTGAAGCTAGTCAATGGCTGATTTCAAATTCTTCATTAGCCTTGGGGCCTTTGCCTTACAAGAAAATGACCAGATAAAGGCCATAATAGCTCTTACAGTCCCAAGGGCAGAAGATAAGGGCTTTTACAATAATTTCAGATATCAAGGCAGGTAAATTATAGTTTAGAGATTTCAGGTATTCTGCTCTGCTTATTTCAATATCCCAGAAAGCAAAAAGGAATATGATTCAGTAATCAAAATCATCCCTTAAATCCTAATTCCTCAGTCACACCACCACCATGATGTCCAAGGGGAGTGCAGAGCAGCCACTCAGTTTCCATATTGAGAAGCTGAGTCAACCCCAGAACCATCTCCTGCTAGACTTCTCCTTATATTAGAAAAAGTCACCTCTTGTGGTTGGGAAGCTTGTCCCTTATAGCCATGAGCGTCTTATCTGATATTCAGTTCAAAGTCACAGTGGGTCCTTCAGCTTCTTTCTCTCAGGTCACATTTTGCTTTTGACCTTCTAGGATTTTTCACTGCTGGTAATAAGAAACAAGAAAGGAAGATAAGGACTTGTGCACTATGTAAGAGAATGGCATTGGAAGGAAATCTGTCGTATTAGAGGAGGGAGATGGAGGCATACACTTCATGTAGAAATACTGGGCACTAAGCTAATGCGTTTAGAAGTCTGTGCTTTGACTTGGGTAGAAAACATGAGTGTCCTGCCCAGAACTCCCGGATCCCTTTTGTCAGCTTAATGCACCACTCATCTCCCAGGCTCTAAGCTTTGCTGCTAACAGCAGCCTTCTATGGCCTTCAGAGGATATTCCTAGGACACTGGAGCTGCAAGGTCTTTCAGAGACCCCAAAGTACCAAGAGTGACCTTTAGCCAATAACTGACCATTTGAGGGAATGCAAAAGTTTCTGGGCTCCTTTGTCACCAGGCTGGAGAAACACTGAGGTATCATTTATGCTCCAAAGTCCCTCATGGATTAGGCTGAGTCTGGGGTTTCACCTCAGTTACCTCCTTGCTAGGCTTCCCCTTCCCTCTCCTGCTTCCTTTAGTGTGCTTTTCTTGGCATGGAAATTGGGGTGTGAAATCACCTGGGGAAGGTTGTAGGGGCAAAGAAAGACTCCACAGGGTCTTGGTACTGGAGAAGCCCCAGCCACACTCCTGCCTGCCCTTGATCTCTACACAAACTCCTCCCAGACTACCTGCCCCCTGCCCCCGTTTTCCTTTAAGATAGAGCTTACAGGGCCCACTCTTGCCCAGATTCTGATTACTTCTTAAATATTTACTTCATTTGCAAGTGGCTCACCCACCATTACGCTTTCACCCTGAGAAGAGACCTGCAATCCACAGGCATTTATATGAGAATAGTGTTTGTGAGTCTTGCTTGATGCTATTGCTGCAAGGAAAGAAGAGGTCAGGAAAGCCACAGAAGGAGGGAGATGTTTGCCCCCTACATACTTTTTTCCCATTTCCCAATAAAGCTTCTCCCATCAGATGCAGTGAGTCCTTGCCCTTTGCTGACTCCAGGACACACCATGGCCTTTAGCTTGGTAGAGTATGCCACCAACATGACTTCCTTTATTTCCCATTTTATCACTAATCTGGGACTATGACAGTGCTTCCCAAAGCTGACCCCACGTGAGATTCGCCTGTGGAGCTCTTATGAATATACCTATGCCATGATCCCACCAGGACTTTCTGGGCATGAGGCACAGGCCTCAGTAGTTTTCAAGAATCCAGGTGACTCCAGTGGGCAGCCAGGGAGGAGAACTCCCGCTTCTCTGGGAAGGCCATGTCCCGGGGAGCCCCCTGTGCAGGCAAGGCTTCTTGAGACCTTTCCTGGTTTGTTCCCTTCATTCCCTGCCAGACCCTCTTCACTTCTGCCCCGTCACTCCCTCGGGCACCCTTTCTGTTTTGCAAATATCCTTTTTGTAAAAATTCAAGGAACCGTGAACATTTCTGAAGATCATCATCCACTCTTGGGAACTGTAAAGTCCAAGGAGGCAGAGTCGGCAGGGTGGATATCTAGAGACATGGGCAGCTGCTCTTCCCAGTGTGGAAGGCGTTTTTCTGACTTTATACTGTGGGCGGAAACTTCTGTTTTCTTGGTGAGGGGCTTAGAGTGTGTTGGAGTGAGGGCGGCTGAAGTGTGAGGATTGGATAATCTGCTTAAAGGCTTTCTTAGAACATGCTAGCTTATTCTTGTGAAGTGCCTTTTGGATTGCAAACATTGCTTTTTAAAAAAAAATCATAGTTTATCACTAGACAAAAGACTGCAATAATTTACCAATGTACACTCACGAGTGCCACTCTGAACAATAGCTCTGCCTCTACAAAACCATTCTCATTTTTCTGTTCTTTTCAACTATATTCTATGAGGTGGGGTGGGGGGGAGTAGGAAAGCCTGGTCTTCAACTGAATAGCATAAATCTACCTTTATGCCAGAAATATTTGCTATTTTTTTCCAGTCGAAATACTTTAATACCCCATTATCAAAGGTATAGAGAATCTGAGGGAGAGTTTTAGCTCACTGTCACCATCACATTTCAGGAAATTCTGACCTTTAAAATAATTTTAGAGGACATGCTAATTCCTTCCATTTTTATCTTTACCCTGTGGATTCCCATAATTTCCTTTTTCTCATCTTCCAATTGGGGAAGATGCAATGTTTTAATTGAAGTGCTGTATTTGGCTAAGTACACATTATTCAATTCCTGGCTTATACAGAAAAATAAAATAGTCTGTTTGACCCCATATAAACAAAATAGAATCTTCCACTTCTTATCAGTTTTTTTTTTTGTGATAAATAGATAAAATGCATCTGTTGTATAACTCTGGGGGTTATTTGGCCTCACGATTCCTAAGAGCATTTCTTTTTCAGTTGTAGGTGTGCACTGAAGAGAAATACCACCATTTTCTAGCTTATGCCTGCCAGCTGTTATCATGGCCCCTGTCCCATTTGTTCTGTTTAGTTCTTTATGCATCCATGCTTCTACAAGATCAATGGTTCTCAACCCTGGTTGCACATTAGCAATACTTGGGTCTTTTAAAAAAACTGGATGTATGAGTCCTAGCTTCTGATTCAATCACTCTGGAATGGGGCCCAGACATAGGTATTTTATAGACAATGTCAGGTGATTTTAATATGTTGATGGATTTCAGAACCACTGTTGCCAGCTGTTGGAGGAAGTGACACTATCTCCTTCATCCAGTAGCCCCAAGGCTTGCCACGGAATCTGGCATGGGATAGAAACCAACAAGTCTGTTATGAATTATATACTGAATATACCTGGAAAGAATTACGAATTCCGGTATGATCACCACCCAAATATCATTCTCCTCTGATGCACTTACCAGATATTGTGTATTAATAAGCAAAGAGTCTTAGACCTTCAATTGCAAAGAAGTAGGACTGCTATAATACTGATTTACCATGGTTCATCCTGGACCCACATTCCATTACTTGTTAATTCTCAAATTTAGTTAGCAAAAACAAGTCAATTTATTGAAAAGAAATATTAGGTTATTTAAAAATATATAGAAATAAATTGACATAGGAAGCAAAATAACACAGGTATCATTGTTGTCTAATTGTTTTCAATTGTCCAAAACTTTAGAGGACACTACTCGGAATAAATATCCATTTCTTCCATATGGCTTCTAGGCAGATGTTTAAAATAGCTGCCTGCATACAAAAGCAGCCATCAAACTATTGATTTTTAGTTTTATGATTGCATGGTTGGTTGGTTGGCTGATTGACTTATTCATTCATTCAAGTCAGGTTTATTGAGCATCTGAGGCTCTGTTCTAGGTTCTGGGATACAGCTGTAAGCCCAAGCGTATGTGTGTGCCTGATCTCATGGAACTTGTATTCAAATATGGGACACAGACAAGAAACAAGTAGGCAGGTAGATGGTCATTTAGGTAGTAATAAGTGCCATGTAGAAAACAAAGCAGGAGGATCTAACAGAGAACCGAGGAGCTTGGAAGGACCTTTCGGAGAAGGTGACCTGGAGCTGAGAATGTCTGAGGACAGGCTGTGTCCTGCAAGTGCACAGGTTCAGCACATAAAGAGGTCCTGGGGCAGGAACAAGCTGGCAGTTTGAGCACTAGAAAGGCCAGGGGCTAGAACTTAGGAAGTGAGGAAAGGGTGGTAAGCAACGTGAGACAGGGGTCTGATCATATAGGGCCTGGAATAACATGATAAAGCATTCATAGTTGCACAAAATTAAAATGGTAAACAATACCTTCTGCTTCACTTTAACAGAACTGCCACCACAGAAATGATTTGTGATAGAAAAGTTAAGAGTGAATTTTCTAGCCCTAGGCCTAGGTCATTCTATTGGTTGAGCCTCGCAGAATCACTTGAATTCAACATAGATAATAATAAGAATTTTATTTTCCTCTTGTGTTGGAATGGAAGTGGGAATGTTGGGCCAATTCATGAAGGAAACATTCTTCCCCAGATACCCACATGGCTTGTCTTCTCTCTTCATTTAAACCTCTGTTTGAATGTCACTCTCTCCAAGACCCTTCTTTTTCTACTATTTTAAACTTTCTCTTGATCTTTGTGGGTATTATCACTTCCTGATATATATATATGTTTAGTTAGAGAAGTTTTAGGTTTACAGAAAAATAATGCATAAAATATAGTTCCCATATACCACCTTATTAACACCTTGCTTAGTGTAGTATATTTGTTGCAACTTGTGAAAGAATATTTTTTTATAATTGTGCTATTAACTATAGTCCATCACTTATGATAGGGTTCATTGTTTGTGTCGTACAGCTCTATGTTTGTTGTAATCCCCCGAGGTCAAGGACTTTATTTACTTTGTTTCGGCCATATTCCCAATACACACCACAATCCCTGGCACGTGATATGTGCTCAACAAATATTTGAATTTTCCAGAAAAAATGCCATTTGATTTTGCTTCATTTATGTTTTAGTTTCTTAGCTGCTAAAACAAATACCATACAATGGGTTGAATTAATAACAGGAATTTATTTGTTTCAGAGGCTAGAAGACTTGCTTCCTCTCAGGGTCAGTATCTTCCAGCTGTCTGGCAATATTTGGGGTCCCTTGGTTGTTTATTCACATGGCAAGGCACATGGAGGCATCTCTCTTATCTCTTCTTGGTTCTGTTGACTTCCAGCTTCTGGCTACTCTCTGTGCCCAATTTCCTTTGCTTATAAGACTTCAACCATATTGGACCAAGGCCTACCCTCATTCAGTTTGGGCATATCTTAACTAATAACATCTTCAAAGTTCCTATTGACAAATATATTCACAGTCATAGGACCAGGGCTTGGGACCAGAGCATGCCTTTTGTGGGAGACATGATTCAATACCCAACACTGGACACGAGGGACTTGGGAAAGCCATAGAGTTACTGGGCTTCTATTTCCCAAGCACATTCACGTCCCCTCTAATCTTTCTGCCTTAATCATTTTAAATGTACTGACAGGCACAATTGACCAGTTAATAGTGCTTATGCTCTTGCTATACCATTTGTAATCCATGATGCTCTGTCTATTTGTAATGGTCTTTCAATTTTTCATGACTCAAAATGGAGGAGATGCATAATGAATACAAATAGCAAATTGATTAAATGTAATGCATATTCTACTGCTTGCTGGGTTTATGCCTATTATTAATGACAGAAATCCAGCAAATTCTCATGAAAACATTGATGACATACAACCTTTAATGCAAGACGTTGGAGCACTAGGGGTCCTAAATCTTTCTAATTACTGAGCAACAGTAGACATTAATTTCCCAGACGGCAACGTTTGTAAATAAGAGCACCAGCATGGCTGCTTTGCCCAAGTCCTTTTTGTTGAGCACAAAACCCATCATGCAACCCATTTTTACTTCACTGGACTATTTGTGTTGTGTTTTTTTTAAAAAAAGATACATGTGAGAGATTGCCTTATGAGCGAAATATAAAGGATGCCATTTGCGCAAAATCAAATTTATTGTCTATTCATGAATCGTATGTTTTTTTTGGAATGCTAATATATTGTGATATAGATTCCACGTAGCATTGTCTGGTGTGTTGAACATTAAAGCATCACATAGGAGATAAAGCAAAAAAAGAAAGAAGAGATGAATTTGAGTCTGAAATGGAGAATGTGGTAAAGGGGATGTTTTTAAGAGACCCACCTGGCTCAATGTACAGTCTTGGACTCAGATTGCCAAAAGATGAGCTATTTGCAATAAGAGAGTATCCCTGTTTTTTTCCACTAGCTGGAAAGCCTTATGGGAAGAAGGTGTTTTCTTTGACACACTGGTAGGTGTGGTGGCTGGGTTAGTTAAGTTGGTCCTGGGAAAAACAGTGAAGGATTTACTAGGCGGTCTGTAAAGAGAAGGAGTAAAGTGGAAAAGAGCATTTGTTGAGGCCCATACATATTTAGAAACCAGGATTCAAAACATACTGGATTGTAGAAGCCTGATCACTGCTATGAAAATCTCCCTCCTTTACCACAGATTGGCTGTCCTGTAGAAGGAAGGTTGAATGGCGTAATGGGTGGTGAGGTCTTTGTTCACTTAGCTCCTCAGACTGAGCTCTCACAGATCAGCATCTATGATTAGTGGGTATAGTTCCAAACTCAGGGGAAGCAGTGGTCTTCCAAAATGTGCCCTGCCAATTTGGGCCCCAGAGTGGTTTTAGCAAAACCGAATCTAGGCTCATTAAACCCCTTCTGCATTTGAAAACATTTGTACATCTTTGGTTGGAGTGATGGTTAATTTCCTGTGTCAACTTGGCCAGGTTATGGTTTCCAGTTGTTTGGTCAAGCAAGTACTAGCCTGTTTGTTACTATGAGGGTATTCCATGAATTTAAATCATTAGTCAGTTTCTTGCATCTATGGGTGATAACATTTACAATCAACAAAGGAGAGTGCCTTCAGCAATGAGAGAAGTGTCATCCAATCAGTTGAAGACCTTATAGGAAGAACTAATGATTTCAGCAGTCAGAAAGAAGAAATTCTCTCTCCACTTCACCCAGCCAGCTTCTCCTGGAGAATTTATTATCACCCTCATCAGTGTTTCCAACTTGCAGCTTGCCCTATGACATTTGGATTTGTCAATTCCCATAGGCATGTGAACCCATTCCTACCATAAATCTCTTAATATTTGCATAAACATATGTCCTGTTGGTTCTGTTTCTTTGGAGAACCCTGGTTAATACAGTTGGAAATCCGAGAAGAGACCCAGCATCAAGGATTTGAGTGCCAATGGTTTACTGGGAGGTGGAAGGTAGGTGAGAGAAGTGAGTCAGGGAAGGAAAGGTGGCCAGCCAACGAAAGGTGCATTAATCAGTCAGTTACCACAGTGACGGACTGGAGTTGAATCTCATAGGGAAATTCTGGAGAACTGTGCAAAGTACATACTTCAGAATTACTTCAGCCAAAAGGCAAGGGAGCTGGGGTATTCATACTCATATACCCAGCAGTCATTGGTGAAGGGTACCCCCAGAGAGACGTTAATTCCTAAGTACTTTCAGTTCCCCCATGCTTATGGACAAGGTGTGTTCCAGAAACCTGAGGACAGCCCTTTCTCTGACAAAGATACAGGAAATATGGGGTGAGGGGTGGGAGACAGCAACAGAGACTCCTACAAAAGTCACCCAAGGGCTTAGGATTCCCATGAGTATATGCAAAAGCCACAACCCACTGCAGACTTCTGAAGGCTCCACCACAACTCATGATCAAAAGGTGTCATGAATGTACATAGTGCATTAAGCACTCTGTTGTCTATAATTTAAAACTAGCAGACTCTCCTTGCTGACTTTTCCACTCCATGGAGATGCAAGACAGATTTCTTGCTAAAATTTAGGAAATACACATGCCCTCCTCCCCCACTGTCATATGTCTATGTGAGAGAATAAAGAATTCACAACTAGTTCTAAATAAAGAGCCAAACTAGGAAGAGAAATACATTCACAGGCCATAGAGTAAGAGAAGTCGACAGTGTGAACAGAAAGAAGGGCGGAAAGAAATCAGGATTTTATTTCTTATAATTGGAAAAGAGCCACAAAATAATTTTTGGTACCTTTAAACATTTCCCCCAGATGAAGCCTGAGGTAAATATAACTGTGTTAGAGCATTCTGATTGTCATATAGGAGTTGGTTGTCAGACAGGGCCTCATTATGTACCAGAATTCATCTTTTAAAGTCAAAGAAGGGTGGGTCATGGTAGCTCAGCAGGCAGAGTTCTCGCCTGCCATGCTGGAGACCCGAGTTCGAATCCCGGTGCCTGCCCATGCCAAAAAAGGAAAAAAACAAAAATAAGAACAACTATATACTTAAAGTCAAAGAATTTCTCCACTTCTTTTGACTTTAGTTGAGAAAATCTCTTCTCAATACATAATAACAGAAATCATAATAATTAGATTTATTTAGTGCCTACTATGTGGAAATTGTTTTGGATGTATGAACTCATTTAATACTCACAGCACACATATGACTAGCTATTATTTCTCCCAATTGTAAAGAAGGGAACTGAGGCTCAGAGAGGTTAAGTGACTAGCCCTAAAACACTCAGCAAGTAGAGCTAGGACTTGAATTCACGTGGTCTGACTCAGAACCCACATTTTTACATTTCTGCATTATCTTTCTTCCATGTGCCTTAATGCTTATCTTGATAATTAAATGTTTTAACAGACATAAATTTGCCCAAATTATTTATAGCTCAAAAAAGTGATAGTTTGACATGATAAGTGCTATACCTCCTTTAGGTGTAGGAAAAATGTCCTAAAACAGAGCCCATTGAGCAGGAGTGAGGCCTGAACCTCCCAAGGAGTACATTTGTTTCTCCACCAGCATGCCCAGGTCACGGCACTAGCAAAGCCTTTGGAGTTTTATCTCACACCTAGCTTTAAAAGCACCTCCCTTCTGATCCACAGAAACGGACTGTGGGATACAGGAAATCAATTTTGCTTGCTTCTTGTGGCTACCAGATGAAATTATTCCACCGCTGGCCTCCATATTGAGTAAAAATATGAATCATGCAAATGCCACTACATTCTTATTAGCTTTTAGTGGTATTTACTAAATAAAAGAGTGATGTGTATCTGATAGATGGAACCGCTGCTTAGAAAGCACTTGAGCAATTGCTTAGATTCATATTTATTAAAGTATGATCCTGAGTTTAAAAAATAATTGACTTTTTTCCCCCCTTTATAAAGATTATAAACAGAGCTAGAGAGGCCTCTCTTTCTTCTAAACCTCTCTTCAGGAGATGAGAGGGAAAAGCTGTTGCCTGGCAGTGCTACAAGCTTATGGTTTGCTTTTCCACGTTATTCTTCTCACAGTAAAAGTGTGTATATGGCATACACACATATGCACATAAATGCTATTTGCTAAATTTAAAAGATGGTTTTTCCACTTCTAACACTTATGGATTTATAGAAAATGCTTTGAGAGCCAGCAAATATCCACAACTACAGACGGATAAAAGACCCTCTTATTCCTCTAAATATTTAGAGAATGGCTCTAGAGAGGGAACACAGTAGGAACTGCCAAAGTGAGATTGGATAAGACTGTAAAAGTGTGTTGTGGAGTGTGTGTGTGTGTGTGTGTGTGTATGCACACACACGAGAATAAATAACTGTAAGCAAAAGTATTCAAGAATGTCATCACTCTGCCTTGATTTGATCGTCCACATGTTTGTGTTCAGTAATAACAGCAGCTTTGGAAATGCAGGTCCAAATCAGTTAGAAGATTCATTTAGAAATTGTGACTGGTCACAATGTGCCTTTATTGAATCCACTTTATCCAACCCTCCTAGCCAATAATTTCTATTACAGGGGCTGCTGTGCAATGAAGCGCAGCCTACATAACTGTGGCTCTCTGGTGAGATGCCCACAGAGCCTTTTCCATCTCCATAGCCAGAAGAGCCGTGGCCCCAGTGAAGGGGAGGCAGGTGGGGGGATGCCCAGTGTCCGCCTGAGGTGTCCATTGATGGCAGTCATCTCTTAATACTGGACAGGACTGGTTGCATTGGAAATAACTCTCATCAGGAGACTTAGATTTTAGGCTCATCTTTGTTTCAGTTAACTCGTGAATTTACCTTGCTTCAAATACCCAGACAGAAACAAATAGAAGGGTAAGTTGTTGTGTAGAGACGTCCCCCAAAGATAGCATTATATACAGACTGAAAACTGGATATAATATTTGAATATCACTAAAGAGAAAATGCGTCACTATAAATTTCCAAAAGTTATTATTTGAGTTGTATGTTTACAAAATACAACCAACCACTCACTGTTGATTAGCTTTCCTAACAACTTCTTAATAATCTTGACAATGGGATGCTAGGACCGTAATGACCCAGGGAGATGATGCTAAATTGAAAATTTTGCAAGCACTAATTATAAGACATATAAGTAAATTTAACATGGGAAAGGAACGTGTAATCCAAACAGACATCCATAAAATTGGAACATTATAGAAAATAAGGATATTAAATTAGAAAGGAACTCAATGAGGTTGGGAAATAAATTTATGGTGTTAAGTTTCCTAGGTAATACCTACATAACAATGGTAGGAGTAGATCCTGAATATCACAATAGGAAATCCTCAGAATCAATTTGGTGATGGGAAGGGAGAAGCTCAGAGGTAGAATTTAAACTTCAGTGGGGGAGAACTCAAGATTTTTTTTTTTCAGTTTTTTTTCACATGAGCAGGCACCGGGAATCGAACCCGGGTCTCCGGCTTGGCAGGCGAGAACTCTGCCTGCTGAGCCACGGTGGCCCACCCAAAACTCGAGATTTTGACTAAAGGAAAGATAAATGACCCAAGCTCAAAAATTTGTTCAATATGACCCAGTGAGATGTGTAGGAGACAAGAATCATTACTACTTAAAAAATCTAGGATGTTAGGAAGTGGTGTTTTACCCTCGATATTCAACTAATTTCCAAGAATGTAGCCTATCAGCATATGAAATATTTTGATAAAACAGGGGGTTGAATTTTTACTTCTTAGGAATGGCAGATTAGATGAAATGCTGAAAGACGGAGAAAAAACTTTATTTTCATTTTATTTTACTTTATTTAGTTTTGTTTTTTACTAATGCTTATATGACATTTACCATGTACCGGATACTATTTTAAGTATCTCATAAAATATAATGGATATAGTCTACATAACAACCCTAGAAAGTAGATATTATGATTATCCTATATTAAAGATGGGAAAACTAAAGTTTGGGGAGGTTGAATAACCTGAGCAAGGTCACATAGCTAGTATGAGGTAGATTTGTACACAGGCAATCTTGCTCCAGAGTGCTTGGAATCACTTATGCTATGCTACCTTTATAAGCAAAAGAATTAAAAAGTGATGTATTTCAATGACATTCTCAGCCTCTGAGACTTTGAAACATAAAATGAATATATGATACAATTCAAACTATTTAGAAAAGGAAAATTTTTGAGGAAATTTGGTTTCAAAATATATCCATTTGTTTTTATGAATTATACACTGAACATTAAGGATCCTTTAAAGTGTATCATTGATGTTACAAGAAAATAAAACAATAGACTATACAGACAGGAAAGACATATTTTTCTATGATTCCACAATAATTTTCACACTGAGATCAGAATAGAAATCGACCAGGATAAATGGCCAAGAATAAAATTCCCCCAAGTGTTGCAGACACATTTACCAAAACAGTGTGACAACATTTTAAGAAGTGTTTCCTGCCACAAAGGCAGAAGTAGGTGCTAATGTTAACAGCTCCCGAAAAGTTGCCGCCTCAAATAGTAATGTCCTGAAGGGTAAATTTCATTTCCCTGCAAAAGTTTAATTAAAAGAACTCTTACCTTCACTCCTTTTATTTGCAACCTTACCAATAAGACAATATAATTCACTCACTCATTCATTCAACAAACATTTATAGAGCTCCAATTTAAGCGCTGAGCTAATGCTCAAATAAACGAGACAGTTTCCACTCCTTAAGAAGTCCATTTAGAGAATCTGAATTTAGACAAATAATTAGAAGGCCATGAGCTAAGTGTTAATAGTTTCCAATACCACAAGCAGCAGCACCTGAACAATATGATGGAGCAAGCAAACACATTATTTCCTCTCGCTACTGAAACAAACAAAAAATGAGAGTAAATGCTGTTTCCACTTCTAAGCCAAGATAGAGTAGCAGGGACTCGATGTACCCTCCTACTTAACCCCAGAAAAAAAGTGATCTCTTGTAGAAGGTGAACAAATAAGGTGACCCCATGATTGCCCCAGCTACAGCCTGGAGAGAGTTTCCAGGCTATGGCACAAAGAGTGGAGCCCAGTGAACTCCCTGCATTGAGTAGATAAAACTGAATATCTGAGGAGACATAGGCAGCTAGGGTTTGTGGAGAAGAGTGCTGGAGAGGAGAGAACTGCATAGAGAGAGAACTTCAGAGATCTGAATAGGGACCCTGTTGAGTAGTCAATCAAGTACTGGAAAGCCCGTGCATGCGCAGAAACTATGCAAGGCCAGGTGAAAATCTGTACAAAAGGATTAGAGAACAGTGCCTATTGCTCACGCAGGCACAGGAATAGTGTCTCATCCCAGCAGTCAGATTAAAGAACTTCAAGATTCACTGGGTATTAAGGAGATGGAACTGTTTTCCTCAATAGTGAAGAATCATTATCCCTAGACCAAGCATTGCTTTGGTTCCACCTAATGCATCTTAAAAGCAAGCACAAAGGATCAAACTCTTTCTAAGTGATAAAACTATGTCCCAGAACAAAGTTTGCAAATACAGAAATATCCAACTCCAACAAGATAAAATCAACAGTGTGTGGCACCCAATCAAACATTACCTGGCATGCAGGAAAATAGAACCCATAATGAGGAGATAAATCAATCAAAAAGACAAACCCAGAATGGGCTAGCATTAGTTAACATTAACACTAGTGTTAATATTTAGCAGACAAGAATGATAAAAGAGTTATAACTGCATTCTGTATGTTCAAAAAGTGAGTAGAGACATGGAAGATATATATTTTTTTCATTCAAAACTTTACTTCATATTTATTTTGTCCCTCTCCCCCCACTTATTACAGTGTCCAATTTGAAACAATAATAATACAATATAGGCACTTCCACTTTAAGTAAACCAGGTTTACAGAAATTTAAAGTCTAGTGTTAATATATATCCCCCTTTTGAGCCACAGGATTAACAAAGTTCGCAGTTACACAAGTCATTTAAAACGCAAAACTATCAAAAGCACGCCCAACAATCAAGTTTTTTAAAATACAAATTTAACAATTATACCAAATGTATGCTTTAATTTGCCCCAACAAAGCACTTTCTGAAAGTAACACAAATCTAAGTCTGATATGTCTATTGACAATAATTGTTTGAAATAATCATTAAGAAGCTCATAGTGTTAGCAAGTAGGAGCTAAGGATAGAAAATCAGAACCTTCCATCTCATTTCCAAGGGCAGATTAGGCCATACTCTTATGGGATTTAGGCACACATTGGGTTAACAGAGTTGAGCAGGAAGATGATCTGATAATGACTGGACACCTAGGTATTAGATATTTCATGTGGCACTTCTGTATTTTTTAAGAAAGAGGGTACTGCTTGCCAGAGAGAAATGAATTCTCATAAAGGACTTTCAGACGCTGTGGCAGGCTTGAAGATTTTTAGATGGGGGTCCTTCTTAGGGGCCCTCAAATTACACCGTGTACATGGTCACTTATTCTGACTGTGAATAAGGCAAGGAAGATATTTTTAAAAGGCCAAAGTCTAATTTTTAGAGATGAAAACTACTCTAAGATGAAATTGACATTGGCTGGGATTAATGGCAGGTTAGAGATTATAGAAAAAAAGTTTAGTGAAATTTAAGACGTAGCTATAGAAAGCAACCAAAACGAAAGACAGGAGAAAAGAGAATTAAAAAAAAATAAGCTGTGTATCAATGAGCTGTAGGATAACTTCAAGTGAGATATTGGAGGTCCTGAAAGAGAGGAGATGGGGACAGGACAGAAGAAAAAACTTAAATAAATAATGGCCAAAATTTTAAAAATTTGATGAAAACAATACACACACATTTGTAAGAATCTCTACAAAACCCAAGCACCAAAAGCATGAAGGATACTACAACAAGGCACATCATAATCAAATTGCTCAAAACAAGTGATAAAAAGAACATCTTAAAAGTGGCCTCTGGGGGTGCAAGGGATTAGTTCAGTGGTAGAATTCTCGCCTGCCATGTCAGAGACCTGGGTTCAATTCCCAGCCCATGTACTTCCAAAAACAAAACAAATAAAAACGCAAGCAAACAAAAATTCAACAAATGGTGTTGCAATGATGGGATACTGACATGGAAAAAGACTGAAATGTGATCCCTGCTACACAGCATACAAAAAAAAAAGTGTCCTCAGAAAAAAAGATGCAAAATGTAGACAAAATCAAAGATAAGGATGTCTCCAGATTTCTCCACAGAAATGCTGAAAAAATAGCTGAGCAACATTTTTCAAGTACTGAAGGAAACGAGCTGTCAACCTAGAAACCTAAATTCAGCAAAAAAAAAACCTTTCAGAAACAAAGATGAAATAGACTTTTTCATAGTAACAAAAGTTAAATTCACTACCAGCAGACGTACTATAAGAAATGTTAAAAGAATGATATCATCGACTCAGCAAAATGACATCCCCTGAAAAAGCCTTCCAGGTATTTAGTGAATGAAAGGACAAATCTCACCTGCGTAGAGTTCTGGAGGATGGTAGAGACTATAGAAGGGCTCCACAAATGCTAAATCAAAGAAACAGAGAAATCTCAGGGAGAAGAAATCCATCCCAGATTTCTCCAGTCAGTTTTGGTTCCCTTCCCCTCACTTGGTCCTGGCTGCACAGCTCGGGGGTGACACAGAAGCAGCATGGGTTGGGACCCTCACATCGCGGATATAGATTGTAGAGTAACACAATCACAGAAGTGAGTTAGAACTCCATGCATATCCAGGCATAGGGACCTAAATCCACAGGGTGGAACACAAGACTCTGAGAAGTGCTGATACAAAAGGATGGGGCACCCAGGGGGAAGAAAAAGCAAGAGACCATGATAGAAAGGCTGGTAAGAAGTTGTGCCCTCACTCAATCCAGTTTCCATCGACTGGATCACCTAAAGGCAAAATAGGCTCTTCTGAAGTGACCCACCTTTCCAGTAATCTGCGTAAGAAAAGCAGTGCCTATGCAAAGGCTGACTAGGCTGTGGCCATGAAAATGGAATGACATCCCTGAGTCCTTGTGCCTGAATGAATGATAAATGTGCCTCAGCAGGTGAGTGGCCTTTTGAAGATCTAAAGTGATAGTCTCTTTAAATGTTTACCACGGATGAGGCTTTGTCTAAGAAATATTTTTAAGTCTCTGAACACTCCCCTTATATATTGTAACTATTCTGCAAAAGGATTTTGCCTTTGAGGTGTAGTTTTTAATTCAATCAGAACTGTTACCAAAAAACAATTGCCAATTTTATTAAAAAAGAAAAAATGTAAACCTATTTTTATGACTTAACACTTTATGAGAGAGATTAGACATTGGAAGATTTTAACAAATGTATATGTATTAATACTTGAAACATTGGAATGACAGCATAAACGAGTAGAGAGTCTACAGTAAATTAAGATCTTTGCATTTGTAAAAAAAACTTTGGAGCATCAAAGGACTTTGTCAAGAAATTTCTACTTAATGTGAGAAAATATTTGGAAACCATATATCTAATAAGGGTTTATTTAATATCCAGAATATATATAAAAAATCCTATAACTTAACAATGAAAAGACAACCACCCAATTAAATAAATGGGCAAAAGACTTGAATATATGTTTCTCCATGGAGTGTATCCAAATGGCTAAAAAGCACATGAAAAGATGATTAACATCATTAGCTATTAGGGAAATGGAACTCAAAACTACAATGAGATATCATTTCATACCCACTAGAAAAAAATAACCCACTATTAAAAAATAACAGAAAATTACAAGTATTGGAGAGTATGTGGAGAAATAGAAATATTTATTCACTGCTGCTGGGAATGCAAATTGGTGCAGCCACTGTGGAAGACAGTTTGACAGTTCCTCAGGAAGCTAAATATAGAATTACTGTATGATTCAGCAATTCTGCTATTAGATACATGCCCCAAAGAATTGAAAGTAGGGACTCAAACAGACATTTGCACACTGATGTTCACAGTGGCATTATTCACAATTGCCAAAAGATGGAAGAAACCCAACTGTCCATCAACTGATGAATGGATAATAAACATGTGGTTTATACATATGATGGAACATTATCCAGCTGTAAAAAGTCCTGATGCATGAGACAACATGGATGAACCTTGAGGACATTATGCTGAGTGAAATAAGCCAGACACAAAAAGGGTGAATATTGTATGGTCTCATTGATAGGAACTAAGTATAATTAGCAAACTCATAGAGTTAGAAGCTAGCATACAGATTTCCAGGGGATAGGGTGATGAAGAGAATGGGGAGCCCATGCTTAATTTGTACAGAATTTCTTTTTAGTTTGACTGTAAGGATTTGCAAATGGATGGTGGCTATGGTAGCACATTTTTGTGCGTGTAATTAATAGCACTGAATTATGCCATTAGTAGCACAGAGAATGTGGTTGAAAGGGGAAGTTTTGGGTCATGTATGTTACTCGAATGAAAGTTAGAGGATAAAACATGAGACTGTATAACACAGGAACTAGGGTTAATAGTACAAGTATAAGAATGTTCTGTCATGAATTATAACAAACGTACAACACTAACACAAGGTGTTAATAATAGGGTGGTATCTGGGGTAAAACACACCTAAGTAAACTACGGACTATAGTTAATGTTACAGTTTAAAGCTATTTCAGCAATTGTAACCAAGATATCACATTAATGCAAAGTGTCAACAATAGGGGGATATATGGAGACATTTTAATTTTACCTGACTTTTCTGTAAACCTACTTCTCTAATTAAACAATAGTTAAAAAAAACACATTATGCTAGGGGAAAGGAAGTACTACACATTGTATGATTCCATTTATTTAAAATGTAAATATAAATAAATCTGTAGAGACAGAAATAGATTAGTGGTTTTGTAGGGATGGGGAAGGCTAGAGGGATTTGAGGCGATTTCTTAGGGGTCCCAAGTTTTTCTTTATGGAGTAATGAAAATGTTCCAAAATTGATTGTGGTGATGAATGCACGACTCTTTGAATATAATAAAAGTGACTGATTGTACATTTTGGGTCGGATTGTATGGTATGCGAATATATTACAATATACTGCTTTTTTTTTTACGTGCATGGTCCAGGAATTGAATGCGGGTCTCCCGCATAGAAGACGGACATTTTAACCACTGAACTTCCCATGCACCCCCCAATAATACTGCTTTTAAAAGAGAAATGTTAAAGCAAGTACTTTAGGCAGAAGGAAAATGATGGTCAGATAGAAATGGGGATGTATACAAAGGAACAAAGAATATTGAAAATGGGTTTTATATATAATAATATATAAATTTTCCCCTATTTAAAAAATATAATAGTCTATTTAAATGAAAATAATAATAATGTATGTGGGTTTATGACATATGTAGATGTTAAATGTATGTAGTAATTCCACAAAGTTTGGGAGGAGAAAATAGAATACAGTTTTGTAAACTTCTTATATTACATGTGAAGTGGTTCAAAATCACTTGAAGGTAGACTCTGCAAAGATAAGTATGCACAGTATAATCCTTAACTTTTGTTAACAAGTAAAATAACAAATTCTGGAGTTACAGCTAAGAAGCTGTGTCATTTTCCTAGGGCTGCTCTAACAAAGTACTACAAACTGGGTGACTTATTATCAACAGAACTATTTCTGGAGTCTAGAAGTTTGAAATAAAGGTGTCACTGGCAGGGCCATGTTTCCTTTAAAGTCTGTGGAGAAGAATCTGTTCCTTGCTTCTTCCAGCTTCCGGGGATTTCTTGGCAATCCATGTGGTTCTCTGCTTCAAGCATAACATAGATTTCTTCCTTCTGCCTGCCTGTGTCCAAATTTTTTCTTCTTATAAGGTGACCAGTCATATTGGCTTAAGGGTCCCAAATTTCATCAGAAAAGACCCTACTTCAAAATAAGGTCATATTCTG
>PVIY010046020.1:0-18725 GCA_004026745.1 Myrmecophaga tridactyla | reverse complement strand
GGGCTTTGGCAATTCTAAATTTTTGCTATTGGCAGGGTCTGTCACTAATATGAGGTAGGGAGATGGAACTATCTGATGTTGTGGAGAGGCTGGGCTAGGTTTCAGGATTTATCTGGACCAGGGATGCATCTGGAGGTTGTAGGTTTTTGGAAAGTTACTCTAGTGCCTGGAACCCTTGTGGAGTCCTATATATTGCCTTAGGATTGGCTGGAGTCCTGGCTGGGGGTTGGCAGGTTATGACAGATAGTGAGGTCTAACTGAAGCTTGGGTTAAGATCAACCTCCAGAGTAGCCTCGACTCTATTTGAACTCTCTCTGCCACTGATATTTTATTAGTTACACTTGTTTCCCCCCTTTTGGTCAGGATGGAATTGTTGATCCCACGGTGCCAGGTTTGGATTCATCCCTGGGAGTCCTCTCCCACATTGCCAGGGAGACTTTCACCCTGGATGTCATGTCCCACGTAGGGGGGAGGGCAATGATTTCACTTGCAGAGTTGGGCTTAGAGAGACTGAGGCCACATCTGATCAACAGTAGAGGTCCTCCAGAAGTAGCTCTTAGGCACACCTATAGGTAGGCTAAGCTTCTCCGCTACCTACATAAGCTTCACAAGAGTCAGCCTCATGATCAAGGGCATGGCCTCTTGATTTGGGTGTCCCTAAAGTTTGACACAGTATCAGGGGATCCCTGATAGTAAGGTTTAATAGCTCCATATTCTTTCTCCCTTCCCTCACAGGGCTTTGCCAATACTTTTTGATTATCTGCTTAATATACTCTAGGATGTTTCCAGGCACTACAATAATCTATACAGGATTAAAAGACCTCTTCTTATTCTGTGTTTCCTGTGTTTCAGTTGTTCAAATGAGCTATATAGATGGGTTGGATTAGAAGAAGATACAGATTTTTTTAAGATTAAAAAAATACATATATAAATATGTTTTCATTCCCTTGGTTGCTGAAGCAAGTACCATGCAATGGGTTGGCTTAAACTCCAGGAACTTATTGGCTCAGAGTTTAGAGGCTTGGAAATGGCCAAATTAAGGCAGCATCAAGGCAATGTTCTCTTCCTGAGGCCTGGCATTCCAGGGCCCATCCCAGGCCCTGAGCCCCTCTGTCCACAGCCAGGCACATGGCGGCCTCTCCCAGCCTCCCCCTGCCTCTCCCTTCTCTTCTGGGTTCTGCTGATGCTTAGTTTCTGGCTGCCCCTCTGTGTCTTCTCTCTCTGTGTCTGAGCTTCATTCTGCTTACAGAGGACTCCAATATCAGGATCAGGACCCATCCTGCTTGAGGCAGGCCACACCTTACCTGAAGGAGCCTTATCAAATGGCCTTACCTACAAGCAGGTCACACCCACAGGAAAGGGTTAATTTCAAGAACGTGCTCTTCTGGTGTATATAGTGCCAAACCACCGCAAAATATAAAAGCAAAGCAGTTTCACATATATATCCAAATACACACACGCACACACGTGCACACGCACACATGCACACACATGCACACACACGCACACATGCATACACACGCACACACACATGCACGCACACACATGCAAGCACGTGTGTGCACGCACACACATACTTGTGTATATCTGTTCTCCTCCAATGTGCCTTAAGGGTCGAGACTTCTTGGCCAATGACTGCATAAAAGCTTCCCATTGGCTGCAGGGAGAGTCCTAGTGGGCCTGGGACTTCTCATGAACCACAGAGCAGGAAACTGTCCAAAAACGAATGAAGATATGAAGACATGGCAGAAGGACACAGGCAGCAGCTTAAAGGACCCCCGCTGGCTGAACCTGAGACCACCTGAGCATCAGAAAGGATAACGAGTGGAAGCTTGAACTGATGCCCGGCCCTATGGAAGGTGGGGTTGGCGCAGGCCTGGGGGCTTCATCCTGGGCTCAGTGCAAGGACCCCCAGGCCCCCTTCCCACCAGGGACAGTCCACACAGTCCCAGCTGCCCGTCCAGCATCCGCCTGTCTTCAGTGCCCAGTTAGAGGGTTTTTCCAAAAGCATTCACATCCGTATGCATATTCCTCTAAAAATACGTTTATGCTACTCTTCACCACTAATCCACAGGCTCACACTTCCATTCGTACAACAGTTACATGGTGTATGATGTACATGCACTCACTGAAACCTTTTATAGCAAAATAAAGTGAGTATTTCCAAAAGAAGCTGCGCATTCATTAACGTGGGTACCCCAAGTTACCTGGCACTCGCCTGTCCCAGGACGGGCAGAAGAGGGGTGCAGTGTGTCTCCATAGAGCGGCGCGCTCCCAGACCACGTTGACGTAGTCCAGGTAACTGGGAGATGGTGAGTGAAATCACCAGACTGTGCCACGGGGGCAGGAACACGAGGGCCAGGGCAAGCGGATGCCCAGCACAGGGCAGCTTGAGCCTGCCTGAGAGGCCCCGGGAGGGATGTCCTGAGGAAAGGCCGCCCCAGGACCCCACTGCGTGGCTGCTCAGCTGTGCGTGCGCACTTAGCAGCACTGTTGGATGGGAGGGGGTGTGCAGCATCCCCTACAAAGTAGAAGGAGACGGTGGTCCCCAGAAGACCACAAGTCCAGGGCCGTCCAGAACACAGGGACAGAAAGACCCAGAGGGGGCTGACCTGAAGCAGCTCGCAGTGCCCAGGCCACCCTGCGTGGTTGTTGCCTCTCCCCCGGCATGCCCTGGGTGCCACAGGAGCCCGCAAAGTGCCGCCTCCAGGGGCCCTGCACATCCAAGCAGCCACCCCTCATTCTTCAGACCACTCCCTTCTCCAGCCGAGCCCCACATCGGCCTGGGCACTACTTTACAGGCGGGAGTGGCAGGGAGCTCCAGGCAGGCATCACCATGGCCTGCAAGGGCGCCTGAGGGCAGGAGCAGTGGCCAGCCTTGGGGACACACAGCGCTCGGGGGCCAGCCTCGGGGACCAGCCTAAGGGATGCACGATGCTCGGAGACGCACGGCGCTCAGAGACAAATGGCGCTTGGGGACACATGGCACTGAGGGATGCACAGCGCTTGGGAGCACAGCGCTCGGGGACTCTCAGTGCTTGGGGCGCTGTCGTCGACCTGGCCCTGGGGAACACTTGGGCAGGAGCTGGGCCCGCGGGCGCCGGCCGTGCTCCTATGGGGTGGGTGCAGGCGAGTCCTTGCCTCCCCATTCGGGCAGCACCAGGCCTGTGGGACCCCGGTCTCTGGCCCCTTCTCTTCCTGCTCCTGAAGCCTGGTCTCACCGAGAGCGCTCTCAGTGAGCTTCTCTTGAAGACATCTCCTTCAGCCGATCTCTGCCGAGGCTCTCAGTGAACTTCTCTAAAGCACATTTCGTCTTGGCTGTGTTATTCGACCTTCGTCACAAATTCACACTTTGAGGGATTGGGGGTGGGCTCTGTGACTGGTGGCCCGGGGGGCTGAGGGGTGGGCTCCGTGACTGGTGACCTGGCCCACGCGAGCGGGGCTTGGCAGTGAGTTAAGAACACGAAGGCTCAGGCTCGCTTGACCGAAAGTGGGAAATGACACTTCAGGGTCTCGGGGAGGCCAAGGCCGGGCCTGGGTACAGGTAGGTTATTATGTTTCTTCTCCCCTCTTTTACATGTTGGGAAAAATCCATAATAAAAACTTGACTAATTCATCCAGGTTGCACTGCATTTAAGGCAACGGAGGAGCCATAGAGACCAGCAAGGGATAGAGGGTGGCACAGCGCTTTTCCTGTCAGCCTCTCATCCCCCAAGCCTGCCTTGCTCTCAGCTGGAAATGTGGTCTGGGTCTCCCACGTCTCAGGCCTCCTGCACCCCAGATTCCCACGTCCCAGGTCCCCCACATCTGGGTCTCCAGCATGGTTCTCCAGTCTTGTCAGCTCGGCTCGGCTCTGCCTGCTCGTCAGCTGGAATGGGTTATCCAGTCTCCAAGTCCCAGTAGCTCCACGCACACCAACTCAAGGGAGCAGAGCCTGGAGGAAATGCAAACTTTCCCAAATAAAGCCATCTCCAAATGCCATCTTCTTGCCTCCTAATGCCCTCACCCCCGAACATGCCCTACCTGGTGCCTCAACTGCTGAGCATGTGCAGGATTCTCAAACAAGCACCCAGACAGCAGGGCTTCTTGGAGCCCCCTGTCTCCAGTGAGGCCTCCTTTGCTGAGCCTCACAGGGCCTGCTGTCCACCCCACAGCATCCACCAGGACATCCACTCCACCCACCCGGGCCATGCCCACTGGTGCTTGTCCACGTGGCCCGTCACAGAGCTCAGGACACAGCAGGTGAAGCTGCGGGGCCATGGCTGGGGGTGGCGTCTGGGCTCCTGAGTAGCGTCCGGCCCCAGGGGCTGGACAAAACCAATGCAGCCGCCTCTCAGGGGTTCCTCAGTGTGAGTTGCATGAGGGCACGTGCTCCCCAGCCCTCTCTGGGGAAAGACAAGAGAGAAACCCCAGGCAGCCACCCTCTCGGCACTGAGTCTGAGACAGAGAAACCAAGGGGTTTCCAAGCCGCGGAGACCCAGGCTGGGGTGGAGGTGGTGGCAGAGGGGTGGCCTCTGGCCCCCCTCCTGCTCTGTCCTGGGCCTGGGGGAGAAGGGAGGGCCGAGCAGCCAGACCACCTGCATGGCTGTAGAGGGACAGGACAGGACAGAGAAGGCCACACCCTGGAGGCCCCTCACCTGCTGATGTGTAGGTACGCCAGGCATGGCGCTCTCGAGGCAAAGGGCCAGGTCTGTCACTTCATTGGCCCTTTGGGCCAGGAGAAACCCAGGAGAGTCACCCCCGGGGACAGGCTGTGTTGTCAGGGTCCAGTGACAGAAGCCAAGCCCCTGGGGTGATACGGGGTGAGGGGTGGTTGTAGGGGCTGGCCGCTTTAACAGTCCACAGGGGGCTGAGGCTTAAAGGAGCAGGGCAGGGGGCAGGCAGGCAGGATGCAGGCGTCGGGAGCTGTTGAGGACGGCTGGAGCCTGCAGGTACAGGCTGACCTCTCTCTACCTCCCTGGTCCAGGAGACAGAGCAGTCGAAGGTTGGAGAGCCCGGGTGTGTCACAGGAGCTGGGCCCCTGCTGCCCAAGCCAGGGTGAGCTGGGAGCTGCAGCAGAGCTTGGCACTGGCACCATCCACCTGCTTTTGTGGATTCTGGGAAAGGCAGCTCCAGCCCAGCGCTGTGGGTGCTATGCAGACCCCACCCCACCCTCACCTCAGCACAAGAGCCCTTGATTCATCTCATTCACACCCTCAGCCGATGAACGGGCAATGGAAGCGCCTGGAGGAGAGTTGCTGGGCCCAGGCTGCACGCGGGCGGTGACGGGCACTGCCCACCAGGCTGGGGCCATGCGCCGCAGGAGAAGGTGGTACCCATGGGCACGAGTGTTGGGGGGCACCTCTGGGCCCGTGAATCCCCTCTTTGTCCTGAGCTACCTGCCCCCCATCTGGTTAGAGACCCTTTAAGAAGCCCACCCCAAATCCAGCCTGCTCACTCAGCATGTGGCTGAAAAGGAGGTTTAAATTCTAAATATTATCACGGAAATTTGTCTTCAGACTTATATTAAAATCATAGATAATCATGGAAAGGAGCACCGTTAAGAGAGTGTGTTAGTTTTTCTGAAGATATTTTCATTATTTGATAAGGATTTAAATGGATTTTAACTACCTCCCTAGATGGTTCTTTTTAAATGTTTTAATTTTAAAACCTTACTGGCTTAATATATTATATGGTGCATAATCAGGTTATATATTCTCTATCCTATCTCAGCCTGAAAAATAAGAAAATTGGATTATAATAACACTGCTACAGGAGCAATTAGCAGAATAAGCATGGAGTACAGTCAGGCCCCCCGCCCCCGAGCCAAGTGGAGAGTCCACCCCTCCCCAGCCGGTGCTCACATCACCCTCAACTCACCCCCAAACCCCAGCCCCCAGCCCCATCTGCATCCGCCAGCGCCACCCCCATCCCCTACCCCACCCCCACGCCCACCCCTCCCTGTACAGACTCACCACCAGGGCACTCAAGATGCCTTCCGGGAAGGACACTCCCACCCTGCGGGAGACAGGCCCTTGCCTGTCATGCATTTAGCCTTGACCAAGAGCCTGTTCAGCAGCCACCGCGGACTCCTGTGACCCCTCTGACCCCGACACATCTGCAAGATGGCTCTGCTGTTTGCAGGGGGAAGAACAGAAGTCCTCGGGGTTTGCATGACTGTCCAAGCTCACCTGTTGGGCAGCCAGCTCTCTGAGCCCACAAGCTCTAGTTTTAGAAAGTTCACCTCTCCTCCCACAGAGGGAGACTGAGCTCAGGCCAGGGTTAAAGGCAGGACCTCAGGCAGGTCCTGCACCTCAGATGGTGAAAAGGGGACTTCCCAGGCACGTGTGAGCTCTTGCTGTGGCCCCCACCCCCGCAGGCTCACACGCGAAGCCCTGCTCCTGCGGGCTGGAGCCCTGCGAAGGTGGCCTCACCTGAAGCCAAACTGAAGGAGGTGCCTTAACCCAGCATGTAAGTGGCATGAGTAGAAGACAGAGGAGAGAAACGGCCAAGTGACAGAGGCAGACACAGAGCTCAGGTGGCCGGCAAGCTGCCAGCAGCATGCTTGGACTTCACCGAAACCACCACCCTGCCAACCCCTTGATTTTGAATTTCTGGTTTCCTAAACTGTGAGATGATGAATTCCTGCTGCCAAAGCTGACCTGTCCGTGGTGTTTGTCATAGTGGCTCTGGCAAACTAAGACAGCCTGAAGGAGCTGCTGCGCGCAGGGCCCTGAGATCAGCGGGATGCCCCCATAGATTGTACCCCAGCCTTGCGGTTCCGCAGGCCGTGGAGACCATGAGCTCTCGAGGCGGCCGTGTGGGCTGGGAGCCCGGCTCGAGCACTCAGCACCACCCTGTGACTTGGTGGCGAATGTGTGAAATGGGCACGGTGACCATGACCTGCTGGACGGCTTAGCGCACTCGAAGCCCTCGGAGAAATGCCAGGCGGGGAGTCAGCACTCAATTCTGCCGGAATCGCTCCACCAGGCATCCTTCCTCCTTAGCTCAGAACGTGCCCGACCAGGAGAGCCACCCCTCGCTTCCACCCCCACTGCCCTGGGAGCTCCTCAAAGGCCAGGCTGCGCCTGCTGCCCTCCAGGGCCCCGGACACTGCTCCATATTTGCGGAGCTAAGTCCCCGCATGTGACCGGGCGTGGCGCATCTCAGCGGGCACCAGGGACTGGGCAGCAGGTGACCTGCTTGGGGGGGCCTCCCGCAGGCGCTAGCCCAGGCTTGCCGGACCTCCTGGGAACCTGCCTCTCTGCAGAGTTCAGGCTGCTGGGGAGAACAGCCCTCAGGGGTCAGGTGAGGAGCTGTGCACTGCCAGGCTGTGAGCGCCCGAGGCGCTCGAGGAAGGAGCCAGCTTCATTCTGCGTGGAAGGCATCCAGCTGCGTGGATACACTCTCAGCCGGTATATGGGGGCCTTTATGGGCCATTTCCACTCCTGAAATATGATGGATAGTGCAAAGTGATGGTAAAAATACCTATTATATGTAGGAGCATAATAAATATCTCTTTTATATCCTAAATAAAACCTAAACATCCCAATTATTCTGGGGTCTTCTTTTACATCTTGCATTACAACATCAGTTCTGTGATTTAGGCGAATTTGGTGAAAGTGAACATGACCTGCTGTGGAGCTGCCCCTGATCCCATGCAGGGCGGTTCCAGGGAAGCTGGGGCGCAGCAGGCAAAGAGCAGGCTTTCTTGGCCTGGCAAGGGAGCCCCATCCCAAGAGAACACAGAAAGGAACAGCTCCCCTGAGCACCGAGGGGTGGGGCCTCTTAATCCACTCTGCTGGTTTCTGCATTCAAACCTGTGATGAGATTAGGAGGAACCTTTTCCTGTCATTGTGGCCAGTACCTTCTATAAAAACTTGTCCATGCATTTGCAAGTGCATTTGGAAGAGAGCATTTTCAATTCCGTTAGTCCAAGCTACAAAAAAGAGTGTAGATTTCCAACTTTTGTTATTAAACGTGAGTTTTGGAGAGCTGGAAGAAGTTGGAATGGTAGTAAAAATGATTCATATCTCAGCACCCTCGCCAGATGGTTATTTATTACTAAATGCATATGGGAGGCCCACGTTTTCTGACTCCACTGGCAGACTTAGAGGCGTAAAATGGAGAGATGCATCTCGGCTGGTTGTGAAGATGGATCAAGTGAAATTGCCCACTGAAGCCAATGCCTCGCACTGCTCTGAAAGTACAGAAAATAATCTGTCCTCCCCTGGGCACGATAGGCAGTTTGTTTTAATTCCCCTGACTTCTGCCTGCTTGGGGTAGAGATCACCTCCCCAAACAATGACTCACACCGGGCTGTGGCCAGGACCCAAAGGGGAGGCTCGTGGAAAGGAGTTTGTAGAATACACACATCAAGGAAGGGCCTCAGAGAGGTCCAGGAAGGTTGACGCTGCTGGGAAGCTGAGCCCACACTCACGCTGACAGCCCCCTGGGGAGGCATCACCTGCTTGGAGGGAGGCGGGCAGAAGATGCAGAGATTCAGATATTATTATGGAGCCATGCCATGTGCCGCTGCAATGCATGGGCACATGTGTGCACATACGGACACACATAGTATACACACATGCACATGGGGATGTGTATACATACATGTGCATAGGCACAAATGCACACACACACATGCACACATGGGTGATGGTGCCAGGGGGACCTAGGAGAGAGGCAGCTGGCCCTCCTGGCTCATCACTGGACCACCGAACACCTGCTCAGCCTTGGGGGCACTGCTGCTGGACCCTGGACACAGGGCTTGGTCCCAGGCCCTGCCCGCAGGACACTCAATTCATCCCACTCAATCCATGCCAGAGCCACATTTTTTTCTTCATCATCCAGTGAAAACTTCCTGAAATGTAAGTTCTGTTTAGAACCTCCCGTCGTTCTGAGCAGCCAGCCTTCTCACAGCCCTTAATCTGCCTGTTTCTTAGACAGCCTTGACCTGCTGGGGAGAGGCAGAGGAGGGGGGGCTGGAGTCCAGTGACAAAGAAGAAGGACAGGGCATGTTAGGGAGCAGATTGCTGCGACAGGCGTGTGCTGGCCCCAAACCTATGTATCCCATGGTCTTCCTTCAGCAAACTGCTTCCCAGGGAACAGGGCAAGTCCTAAGAAAGAAAGAGAAGTGAAAGCCTAAAGAAAAAATCCCATTCTGGATAGAAGTTAAGCTGACCAGTCTGTATTGGATGCGCAGAGAGGTGAGTGGAGCAAGTAGTTGCTTATTTAACTGATGGAAGCTATGGGGAGAAACTCTGTATCTGGAATTCCAGCTGAAGGGGGTTATTTTTATGTATAAAAGTATTGGGTCTGAAGAAGTTTTTGCCCAGGAGTAAAGCACCTTAACCAGGTAAAGGAAGGGGCTTTGTCAATCCTCTTTTGTTCCCAGCAGTTCTCCTGGTCTGTGGAAGCACTGGGAGAGAAGGAATTTGAATTGCGAAGTATGAGACTAGGGCATGCGGGAAGGTAAGGAAAGAGGCAGGAGGCCAGTTTCGAGGCCCTTCTGGATTTCAAAACCTCAGCAGGTGTCCCGGGAGCCTGGCAGGCCCTCTCTGGCCTTTTCTGCAGGGCACAGGGGGGTGGGGGGCACCTTGGAGTCCCCAACTCACAGAGTCCTGGGGAGCCATCCCGGAGCATGAGGATGGCAGCAGTGTGGGAGATGATGTCTCTCTGCTTAGCCTCACCCTGCTAAGGCTGGGAGAGTAGGCCGCCACTGCTTCACATCAGCTGCTGGGAGCCAGAGCACGGAGGAGGGGTGCTGCTGGCTCTTCCTTCATCCCAGCTGCCTTTGGGCGGGATGCCTGATGACTCAGGCAGAATGGAGATGAAGCTGTTGTTCAGCTGCTCGTTTACGGGGAGAGCTCCATTTCTGCAAAATCTCTGCGGGATATTCCAACAGCGCCTGGAGCAAAATGCATGCACTGGGCTTTGAAGAGAATGAGTTGGCAAAGTCATTTGATTACAAACTTTTATTGATCGAGAAGAGCGCGGCCTCCAGAGCAGGAGAGCAGCTGTTTTCATTTGTGGTTTACAAACTGGGGTCACAACAGGTCGAGAGCATTTGGGCGAGGTGACTGGACTGGAAGTAATTTCTCATTTCAGGATGGTCTCGGCCAGTGCTGCAAATTCACGTACCACCAGACACAAATTGTGTCGGGACAACGCAGTGCCTGTATGCTGTGTTAACAGGGAGACAGCACACAGCTAATTGGCTCTCCCTGTCCTGTCCTGCTGCGTGTGGAGGCTTGTCAGATTGGGAACGGAGTTAAGCTGAGCAGTTTCCAGATGGTGTTGCAAACGTCCAATGAATCGGTACATTTGGAGTCATCCATTTGCTTTATTTGTGTGAGAGGTCACTGACATCCCTGCAGGATAGAAGGCAGGGCATGGACCAAATGAGAAGGCCCCCGTGAATGCTCCCCAGGAGGGCTCCCCAAGGGAGATGCCAAATGAACCTGCAGGTAGCCAGCCAGATCTGGGATGCTCAGAGCCACTGAGAAGAGAATGGCCAGTGACCTGAAAGGTTCAGCGCCAATCTGATGGAAGACGTTCTTGCTTCTACAAAATATGTGCCAGGAGATTGGAAATGGTCACAGTTATAAGAATTGGGAGATAAAGGAGGGCAAATATTGACAGCTAATTTAACTATTGTGCAAGGAAGAAACTTCACTAATTGGTTTCAAGTAGCCTGGGCTCATGGAAATGAGCACCTCTGTCACAGAGAAAAATACGTCTGAGCAGCTTTCTGCAGTGACGAAATGTGCAGCTGAAAGGTGCTTCTCTGCCCAGCCTGCTCTGTCTTCCGAGAGGATCCGCCTTGAGGTGAGAAAGCTGCCCGGCCGTGCAAGCACCCTGGTCCCCAGGACAAGTGGATTTTTCAGTAGAAAGACAAAGCATGCCTTAGCTCCAAGCGTCTGAGCTCAGAGAGCGCCGAGCCCAGAGTCTGATCCGTAAACCACGGTCCCCTGTGTGCACGTCCAGCTGTGGGCCAGACCCCCATGATTTCAACTCCCCAGCAAGGGGCCTTGCAGAGGCAACCAGGGGTCTCCCTGGAGATTCAGCTCTGCAGGGCTGGCGGCAAAGTTTCTCTGTGTGACTCTGCTCTTCCATGCCTCGGGAGTGGACCGGGGTCAGCCATCGGCTTCTGGCCTCTCCAGAGCCCCAAAGGCCCTTGCATTTAACCCTAAGAGGCAGGGCTGCTCACCTGTTATGCAGGTGAAGAGGTGGCCCGGACAAGTGGGATGGCCAGACTGGCCCTCTGACCGGTCCATGGCCCTCTCCAGAGCTCTGTTGGGGAGCCCCCAAGGGACCAATTCACTTACCTCCATGACATAGAAGACCCTTTGGAATTTGAGGGGTGATGTTTTACAGGGTAGCAGGAGAAGTCCTGCCCCTCATTTTCTCTGCGATGCTAAAGTTATCACCCAGTGACTGGCATAAAACTTGGGCACAGACACTCTCCCATGGGGATGGCAGGGATGAGCGTCTTCATGGACTCCCTGGGCATGGGGCAGGGGCTTGCTGTGCCACCTGGGCACCCAGAGCCGTGCCACCCTGCAGCCACCTGCGTGCGCACATCTACCGCCCGCCCTGGGGGCTTTGGCCAGCTAAGCCCACGTCCAGGCTGTACCCATTTCCTGCCCTGTCTCGGCTCAGCTCTCCCCACTGGACAGGGCTGCCCGTCCCCACCTACCCTCCCCTCTGTCCCAGTCCTTCTCCTCCCTGACACTCGCTGCATTCAGGTCATGTCATTCCTTCGCCACTCTGCTCTCATGGCCTTCCCTGCCCACCTGAAGGCTCAGCCCCCTCAGCCAGGAGCCCGCATCTGCCTGCTCCCAGGAGCTCCGGATGAGGGCAGGCCCCGCGCACCACAGGGGCTGACAAATCCTTGCTGAATGAGGGAAACATGGTCACGTTTACTCCTGTGGACATTTATTTACCAGGCTTGGGAGGAGCCCCCGAGGGTCAGGGGCCCCAGTTCAGTCCTTCTGTGCATTTTTCCCATGTAGACAGCCAGAGCTGGACTTGGTCCCCTCTGGACATAAGGGTGTGCCCCCAAGGGAGCCTGAGAGCGCGCAGGAGCTAGAGCCTGTCCTCCCGCCTGCCCCGTGGCGCCCACCCGCCTCCCTCCTGCCTCCTCCTGCCCCACGACCTCCTGCGTAGACCCCGGAGGCGGGGGCTTGGAACACTCTCTTCCAGTAGTGCCCGGTCCGCAGGAAAGGCTGAGAGGATGGGAGCACGGGGTACGGACGGGGCAGGGCACCCGGGAGAGCAGAGCTGCCCAGCCAGCCCCCACCGCCAGGCCTGTGGGTCACTAACGCTCGCTGCCTTTGGGCATGTTGCTTACACTTCTTAAACTTAGGATTCTTCTCGAAGTGAGGCCGTCCAGGTAAAGAAGTAAGAGACCACAGCACTTGGTTCAGGGCCTAGCATGGAGAAGGTGTTGAGTTAAATGAGTTCTCGTGACTGGAATTTGATTATTTACAAATAAAGTGCCATGGTCTTAGGAAAAAAGAGGTATTTGCAGATGCTCCAGGTTCATAACAAATCACCCTGAAAACTCAGGGCTGAAAGCAATGGCACCTTTTATTCTGCTCATGAGTCTGCATTTTGGGTCATGCTTGGCAGGGAAAGCTGCGCTCTGTTATTCACTTTTTTTTATGTTTTTTAACTTTTTCTTATCTACATGAAATCACTGCCCTCCCCCCTATGAAGGACATGACATCCAGGGGTGAAAGTCTCCCTGGCGATGTGGGAGAGGCCTCCCAGAGATGAATCCAGACCTGACACCGTGGGATCAGCAATTACATCCTGACCAAAAGACAGAAAAGAAGTGTAATTAATAAAGTATCAGTGGCAGAGAGAATTCAAATAGAGTCGAGAGGCTACTCTGGAGGTCACTCTTATGTAAGCTTCAGTTAGACATTGCTATAACTTGCCAAATCCCAACCAGGACCATTCCAGCCCATCCTAAAGAACACTTAGGGCAATATATAAGATTCCACAAGGGTTCCAGGCACTAGAGTAACTTCCAGAAACCTACAATCTCCAGATGGGTCCTTGGTCCAGATACGACCTGAAACCTAGCCCAGCCTCTCCAGAACATCAGATAGTTCCATCTTCCTACCCATATTAGCAACAGACCCTTTCAATATAAAAAATTTAGAATTGTCATAGCCCAAACACCCCCAAAGAGAGGGACGGAAAGATCAAAGGTGATGGTGGAATTATACATAAAAGATAGGACTTAACAAATGAATATGAATGCTGAATCATTAAATTGATATTTCTTTTTAGTCTCCAATATTTTAGAGCAGCTAGAAATAAAAACCTAAAATTGTGAAATTGTAACCCATGTCAAAGTCTCAAATATGTTCTACAACTAATTGTGGTGCTATGCTTGGAAATTTATAGCTTTTTTTGTATATATATTATTCACAAAAAAAGAAGGAAAAAAATGTCGGTAGTGATGATAAAGTATTTAAGGGCTCTAGCTTCCTATATTCTGGAGCAACTAGAAGGAAAAATCTGAGAGGATCGTATGGTAGCCCATGACAAAATCTGGAATCTGTCCTGTAACCACTTGTTGAAGAGAGCTTTGAAAACTATTGCTTTTTTATTTCTTTGCTTTGTATATATGTTATACTATACAGTAAAAAAAGTTAAAAAAAAATGAGCAGGAGTTTGAAGGCCACACATCCGACTAAAGACAGACTTCCATCTGAGCTACTGTTAGGACAGATTCTTGCACCAAGCACTGCAAACACGCTGGAGCTCCAGAAATCACAGGGCCTCATTCATTAGCCAAGGTTACTCCTAAAATTGCATTTCTGCTTCTCCACAATTGACTCCCCCCCTTCACTGAAGAAGTGACAGTGTCACCGGCAAGTTTGCACTTAGCTCAAATCCAAGCCAATGTCCTTCAAATGTCAGCTGCCTCCCCACGGCTCCAGATCCCCTCGAGATAGTTGCCCCTTTTAGCATTCAGTGGGATGTCCTAGGATTCTATCCTTGAGGCATCACCAGGTGAGCCTTCCCTGGAGCTATGGTCCAGAGAGAATGAAAGAAGACAATAAGATAACAAGAAGTTGCTAAAATGTGAGCAGTAAGTAAAGATGAGTTTGGGGTGTGGCTGACTTAGATTGTGACAAATTAGCCCTTTAGGCTTTCACTTTTCTTTCTTTCTTAGGACTTATCAGTTCTTCCATGCCCAATTATTGAAAAAACTATTTTATCCCCGTTAGGAGGATTTGGGGGCCTTGTCAAAAATCAGTTGACCATAGATTTGGTGGTCTATTTCTGCATTCTCAATTTGATTCCATTTGTCAATGTTTCTGTCTTTGTGCCAGTACCATGCTGTCTTGACCACTGTGGCTTTATAATAAGTTTTTAAGCCAGGGAGTGTAAATCCCCCCCACTTCATTCTTTTTAGGATGCTTTTAGATATTTGGGGTCTCTTTCCCTTCCAGATGAATTTGGCAGCTAGCTTTTCCAAATCTTCAAAGTAGGTTGTTGGAATTTTGATTGGTACTGTGTTGCATCTGTAGATCAATTTGGGGAGCATTGACATCTTAACTGTATTTATCCATGAGCAGGGAATGTCTTTCCACCTATTTAGATCTCCTTTGATTTATTTTACCAATGTTAGGTAATTTTTTGTGTACAGGTCCTTTACATCCCTAGTTAAGTTCATTCCTAAGTATTTGATTCTTTTAGTTGCTATTTTGAATGGAATTCCTTCCTTAACTGACTCCTCAGTTGGTCACTGCTTGTGTGCAGAAATGTTACTGATTTTTGCATATTAATTTTATATGCCAACACCTTGCTGAATTTGTTTATTAGCTCAAGTAACTTTGCTGTGGATTTCTCAAGATCTTCCAAGTATACTATCATGTCATCGACAAATAATGAGAGTTTTACTTCTTCCTTTTCAATTTGGATGCTTTTCATCTCTTTGTCGTGCCTGATTGCTCTAGCTAGAACTTCTAGCACAGTGTTGAATAATAGTGGTGACAGTGGGCATCCTTGTCTTGTACCTGATCTTAGGGGGAAAGCTTTCAGCCTCTCTCCATTGAGTATAATGCTGGCTATCAGTTTTTCATATATTCCCTTTATCATATTGAGGAAGTTACCTTTGATTCCTATCTTTTGGAGTGTTTTTATCAGAAAAAATTGCTGAATTTTGTCAAATGTTTTTTCAGCATTAATTGAGATGATCATGTGATTTTTCCCTTTTGATTTTTTAATATGATTTATTACATTAATTGATTTTCTTGTGTTGAACCATCCTTGCATTCTTGGTCTAAACCCCACTTGGTCATGGTGTATAATTCTTTCAATGTGCTGTTGGATTCGATTTGCTAATATTTTATTGAGAATTCCCGCATCTAAGTTCATTAGGGAGACTGGTCTGTAGTTTTCATTTCTTGTAGCATCTTTACCCGGTTTTGTATTAAAATGATATTAGCTTCATAAAATAAGTTAGGTAGAGTTCCTTTTTCCTCAATTTTTTGGAAAAGTTTGGGCAGAATTGATGTTAGCTCTTTCTGGAATGTTAGATAAAATTCCCCTGTGAAGTCATCTGGCCCTGGGCTTTTCTTTGTAGGAAGATTTTTGATGACAGCTTGAATCTCTTTACTTGTGATTGGTATGTTGAGATCTTCTATTTCTTCCTGAGTCAGTGTAGCTTGTTTGTGTGTCTCCAGGAAATTGTCCATTTCATCTAAGTTGTCTAATTTGTTGGTGTATAGTTGTTCATAGTATCCTCTTATGATTTCTTTTATTTCTTCAGGGTCTGTGGTAATGCACCCCTTCTCAGTTCTGATTTTGTTTATTTGCATCCTCTCTTTTTTCTTTATCAGTCTTGCTAGTGGCCCATCAATTTTCTTGATTTTCTCAAAGAACCAACTTTTGGTTTTATTGATTCTTTCTATTGTTTTTTTATTCTTCCATTCATTTATCTCTGTTTTGATCTTTGTTATTTCTCTTCTCCTGTTTGCTTTGGGGTTAGTTTGCTGTTCTTTCTCAAGTTCTTCCAGGTTTGCTGTTAAGTCCTCCATTTTTTGCTCTTTCTTATTTTTTAATATAGGCATTTAGGACAATAAAATTTCCTCTTAACACAGCCTTTGCTATGTCCCATAAGTTCTGGTAAGTTGTATTCTCATTTTCATTCATCTCCAGTAGCTACTGATTTCTCTAGCAATTTCTTTTTTGATCCACTTGTTGTTTAAGAGTGTGTTATTTAATCTCCACATATATGTGAATGTTCTCGTTCTTTGGTGGTTATTAGACCCAGCTTCATCCCATTGTGGTGAGAGAAAGTGCTTTGAATAATTTCAATAGTTTTAAATTTATAAAGCCCTGTTTTGTGCCCCAGCATATGATCTATCCTGGAGAATGTTCCATGAGCACTAGAAAAGAATGTATAACCTTGAGCTTTGGGGTGCAATGACCTATATATGTCTGTTAGGTCTAATTCCCTTATCAAATTATTTAACATCTCTATTTCCTTGTTGATCTTCTGTCTGGTTGTTCTATCTATAGAGGAGAGTGGTGTATTGAAGTCTCCTACTATGATTGTTGAAACATCTATTGCTTCCTTCACTTTTGCCAATGTCTGTCTCATATACTTTGGAGCTCCTTGACTGGGAGCATAAACATTTATGATTGTTATGTCTTCTTGGTGAATTGACCCTTCCTAAATACTCTATATGTCCTTCTTTGTCTCTTATGATGTCTTTACATTTAAAGTCTATTTTGTCCAATATCAGTATAGCTACTTCTGTTTTCTTTAGGTTACAACTTGCATGGAAAATCTTTTTCTGCCCTTTCACTTTCAATCTATTTGTATCCTTGTGTCTAAGATGAGTCTCTTGTAAGTAGCATATAGCTGGATTATGTTTCTTAATCCATTCTGCCAAGCTGTATCTTTTAATTGGTAAGTTTAGTCTGTTAACATTCAAAGTTATTACTGAAAATGCATTTCTTGATTCCACCATCTTATCTTTTTAATTTTATTTGTCAGATCTATATATTCTTTTCCCTCTTTTTCTTTGTATTCTTTAAATTACTCTTAGTGGTACTCTTCAATTCTGTGCCCTCCTCCAGACCTCCTTCTCCTGTCTTTGTTTTTCAGCTGGCAGCACTCTTTTCAGTATTTCTTGTAGGGCCGGTCTCTTGTTGACAAATTCTTTCAGGACTTTTTTGTCTGTGAAAGCCTTAATCTCTCCCTCAGTTTTGAAGGACAATTTGGCTGGGTACAGAATTCTTGGCTGGAAGTCTTTCTCTTTCAGGATCTTGAATATATCATACCACTGCCTTCTTGCCTGCAGGGTACTAGTTTAGTAGTCTGAACTCAGTCTTATTTGAGTTCCCTCGTATGTAGTAGATTGTTTTCCTCTTGCCACTTTCAGGATTTTCAGGTTCTCTTCAACATTTGACAGATTGATTAGTATGTGTCTTGGGGAAGGCCTATTTGGAATTATTCTGTTTGGAGTTCTTTGGGCTTCTTTGATTGTTTATTTATGTCCTTTATGAGGGTTGGGAAGTTTTCCCCCATTATATCCTCAACACCTCTTCCTAGCCCTTTACTTTTCTCTTTCTGGGACACTAATGATTCTTATATTTGTGTACTTTGTTTTGTCTATCATTTTCCTGAGTTCTCATTCAATTTTGTGCATCTTTTTTTGCCATTTGCTGTTTTGAGTTTTTGATGTAAATTATCCTGTCCTCTATATCACTTATTCTTTCTTCTCTTTCTTCAAATTTGGTGTTGTGTGCCTCTAGTATGTTTTTTATTTGGTCAACAGAGTCTTTAATCTCTGTGATTTCCACCATTTTTCTATTCATTCTTTCAAATTCCTTTTTGTGCTCTTCTGCTATCTTCTTGATCTCCTTTATGCCATTTGCTATCCCACTTATTTTATTAAGTAAAGTTGTATGAATTTCTTTGATTAGTTGTTCCAATATCTGTGTCTCTTCTGGTGTTTTAATTTGGTCATTAGGCAGGGCTATATCTGTCTGCATTGTAATATTCTTAGCAATCGTCTGCTGTCTTCATCTCATATAAATATCTTGATTGAGTTGGTATCTTTCAGTAGTCTCAGGCCTTGTGTTTGCAGGATGATTGTTCAGCAGGGAGCAGGGCATTGGGTGGACACTCAGTGCAGTGATTTGTTTCAGGGTAGGTGTGGGCACAGGTTGGGGATGTTACGCTGATGCTTGTGAATGTGGGTGCCCAGTGGCCAGGAAGGGTGTAGCTGTGTGGGTGCACTGGTCTGGGGGGCGTAACCCAGGTGTGCGCTAGTCTAAGGCATGGGGCCCTTTGTGCACATGCGTAGAGCTGTGGCAGCAGGTTGGCATTATACTTTCATGGATTGGGTGCAGATGGCCCTGTTGTGCAGGTCGGCACTTTCTCAGAGCTGGGAAGTGGGGCTGAGGGCTGTGCACATGCACAGTTCTAGGACTGCTGTACCGTGCAGTTCCCAGAGCTGAAGGATGTGATGGGGGCAAGTGTGGGCCTGGGAATGCCGTAAATGGATGGGCTGAGCTCTGGGAGGGTGGGGTGAGGCTGTGGGACACTATGGGTGGGGAGCAGGGGTAGCCTGGGTGTGGAGGTCAGTGCCCACAAACTTTATGAACCAGCAACAGCCTGCAGGGAGCAGGGAGGGGGAGGTAGTGCTTGGTGGGGTGCAGGAGAGGTGGGTTGAGCTGAACTTGGGGTGGGGGTGTGGGGCAGG
>PVIY010046019.1:0-18726 GCA_004026745.1 Myrmecophaga tridactyla | reverse complement strand
TTTGGGAGTCCCTAATGTTCGAGACAGTATCACAGCTTTCTCAAATGAGAAAGTTTAATAGTTCTATAGTTTTTTTTTTCCCAGTTCCTCAAGGGACTTTGCCAATACTTTTTTTTTTTTTTTAGTATTTTCAGTTGTTTATTTTTTTGCATTTTTTTATTTAAGAAAACAAACAATATACTTAGAACTACCAAAAATGGATATCTTACTTAGCATATCCATAGGCATTTGTGGTAGATTCAGGCGTAAACTTGGCCAGGTGAAGGCACCTAGTTCTGTTGCTGTGGACATGAACCAATGGTCCGTGAACCTCATCTGTTGCTGATTACATCTGCAGTCGGCTAGGAGGTGTACCTGCTGCAATGAGTGATGTTTGACTTAACTGGCTGGTGCTTAAATGAGAGACTCAATGTAGCACAGCACAAGCAGCTCAGCATTCCTCATCTCAGCACTCGCAGCTCAGCCCAGGCCTTTGGAGATGCAGAAAGGAATCACCCCGGGGAAAGTTGTTGGAACCCAGGGGCCCAGAGAGAAGGCCAGCAGAGACTGTCCTGTGCCTTCCCACATAAGAAAGAACCTCAGTTGAAAGTTAGCTGCCTTTCCTTTGAAGAACTAACAAAATAAACGCCCTTTTATTAAAAGCCAATTCATCTCTGGTGTGTTGCATTCTGGCAGCTGGCAAACTAGAACAGCATCCTAAAAATATATATTTAAGTAATTATCGTGAAGCCTGTTAGTACAATATGTTTTATAAACCAAATTCAAATTAAATCAAGGAGGGAAAAACATCTATAAATACAGATATCAGAGTTACTTGAATTCAAAATATTAAGCAGTATCTTAAATACCATTTGATTAACTATCAAAACTGTGTGCATTCTCAAAATATCAAGTAAAAAGTTATTAAAAATACGAACTTTGCTATAGTAGTAAACTATGTGAATTGTGCCGCTATGAACATCGGTGTGCAAATCTCTGTTCGTGTCACTGCCCTCAGCTCTTCTGGGCATATTCTGAGTATTGGTATTGCCGGGTCATAGGGCACCTCCATATTTAGTTTTCTGAGGAATTGCCAAACTGATTTCCATAGTGGCTGCACCATTATACATTCCCATCAACAGTGTTTAAGTGTTCCAACTTTTCTGCATCCTCTCCAACATTTGTAGTTTTCTGTTTGTTTAATATGTCAATAATTTTTAATTATCTGCACCAACATACACTGGGATGTATCCAGGTATTAGATTAAGCTGTAAAGAATTATAAGCCCTCTACTGTTGATGCCTCCTGTTAACTACAGACCATAGCATGCCATAGCAGTTTTCCCCTATACCTTTCTATTATCAGCTCTTTGTAGACAATCAAACTTTTGAAGTAGTTCCTGCAAGAACTTATTTATAATTATAGAGTTAATCAGTGGATACATGGCTCTGTACAATCCCTTTCCATCCTATTCACCTTCAGTGTGGCAGTGTTACTCATTACGCCACTAACGAACTGCCTTCACTTCTGTTCATTCCCTATATTTAGGTTGAACCTCAGTGGGTAACCATTCACCCGTCTCTAGCTGCTGTGTACCTCTAAGTCCTCTATAGTCCACCCTGTGAGCCTCTGAGTCTATCTTTACCAGAGTCATAGTAGCGAAATCCTACCATACCTGTCCTTCTGTGTCTGGCTTGTTTCGCTCAGTATCATGTACTCAAGGTTTATCCACGCTGTCATGTGCTTCAGGACCTCATTTCATCTCATGGCTGCGTAATATTCCATCATGTGTATATACACATTTTATTTATCCACTTGTCTGTTGATGGGCATTTGATTGCTTCCATCTTTTTGGCAATTGTGAACAATGCTACTGTAAACATTGGTGTGGAAATCTCTGCTTGTGTCACTGGTTTCAGCTTTTCTGGGTATATACTGAGTAGTGGTGTTGCCAGGCCATAGGGCAACTCAGTATTTATTTTCCTAAGGAACTGCCAGACTGTCTTCCACAGAGGCTGCACCATTGTACATTCCCACCACCATGCTTAAGTGTCCCAGTTTCCCCACATCCTCTCCAACATTTGTAATTTCCTGTTTAATAGCAGCCATTCTTATAGGTGAGAGGTGGTATCTCATTGTAGTCTTGATCTGCATTTCCCTTACAGCCAATGAAAATGAGCATCTCTTCATGTGCTTTTGAGCCATCTGTATTTGCTCTTCAGAAAAATGCCTATTTATATCTTTAGCCCATTTTATAATATTTTTGCCCATTGCGTTGGCTGCCTCTTCACCTTTTTGACAAAGTCTTTTGAGGTGCAGAAGCATTTGATTTTGAGGAGTCCCCATTTATCTATTTTTTCTTTTGTTGCTTGTGCTTTGAGCATAAAGTTTACGAAGCTCCCTACTATTACTAGGTCTTGAAAATGTTTCCCTACACTTTCTTCTAGGAGCTTTATGGTGCTAGTTCTTATATTTAGGTGTTTGATCCACTTTAAGTTAATTTTTGTATAGGGTGTAAGGTAAGGGTCCTCTTTCATTCATTTGGCCATTGATATCCAGCTCTCACATGCCCATTTAAAAGACTATTTTGTCCCAGTTCAGAGGATTTGGGGGCCTTGTCACAAATCAGTTGACCACAGATTTGCTGGTCTATTTCCACACTCTTGATTTGATTCCATTGGTCAATACTTCTATCTTTATGCCAGTACCATGCTGTTTTGACCACTGTGGCTTTGTAATAAATTTTAAAGTTAGGAAGTAGTAATCCTTCCACTTCGTTCTGCTTTTAAGGATACTTTTAGCTACTCAGGGTCTCTTTCTCTTCCAGATGAATTTGGTAACTAGCTTTTCCAAGTCTTCAAAAGGGATTGTTGGAATTTTGATTGGTACTGCATTGAATCTGTAGACCAATTTGGGTAGAATTGACAACTTAACTATATTTAACCTTCCTATTCATGAGCAAGGAATGCCTTTCCACCTATTTTGATCTCCTTTGATTTCTTTTAGCAATGTTTTATAGTTTTCTATGTACAAGTCTTTTATGTTCCTATTTAAGTTCATTCCTAAGTACTTGATTCGTTTAGTTGCTATTTTGAATGGAATTTTTTCCTTAACTGACTCCTCAGATCATTGCTTGTGTATAGAAACGTTACTGATTTTTTTTTACCTTTTTTATTGTGTAGTATAACATATATATAAAGCAGAGAAATAAAAAAGCAATAGTTTTCAAAGCACTCTTCAACAAGTAGTTACAGGACAGATTCCAGAGTTTGTCATGGGCTACCATATGATCTTCTCATATTTTTCATTCTAGCTGCTCCAGAATATAGGAGGTTAGAGGGCTTAAATATTTTTTTTATCATCACAATCAACTTTTTTTCCTTCTTCATTTTGTAAAAAATAACATATATACAAAGAAGCTATAAATGTCAAAGCACAGCACCGCAATTAGTTGTAGAACATATTTCTGAGCTTAACATGGGTTACAATTTTACAATTTTAGACTTACTTCTAGCTGCTGTAAGATACTGGAGACTAAAGAGATATCAATTTAATGATTCAGCATTCATATTCATTTGTTAAATCCTGTCTTCTCTGTATAACTCCACCATCACCTTTGATCTTTCCATCCCTCTCTTTAGGGTAGGTCTAAAGAGCTCTTTTTTTGCTCTTTGGGCTATGACCATTCTAAATTTTTTATATTGGAAGTGTGTGTCACTAATATGGGGTAGGAAGATGGAACTATCTGATGTTCTGGAGAGGCTGGGCTAGGTTTCAGGATTTATCTGGACCAGGGACCCATCTGGAGGTTGTAGGTTTCTGGAAAGTTACTCTAGTGCCTGGAACCCTTGTGGAATCTTATCTCTTGCCCTAGGTGTTCTTTAGGATTGGCTGGAATGGCCCTGGTTGGGGGCTGACAGGTTATGACAGGTAGCAAGATCTACCTGAAGCTTGCATAAGAGCAACCCCCAGAGTAACCTCTCGACTCTATTTGAACTCTCTCTGCCACTGATACTTTATTAGTTACACTGTTTTCCCCATTTTTGGTCAGGATGGAATTGTTGATCCCATGCTACCAGGTCTGGATTCATCCCTGGGAGTCATCTCCCACATCGCCAGGGAGACTTTCACCCCTGGATGTCATGTCCCACGCAGAGGGGAGGACAGTGATTTCATTTGTAGAGTTGGGCTTAGAGAGACTGAGGTCACATCTGAGCAACAACAGAGGTCCTCCAGAAGTAACTCTTAGGCATGCCTATAGGTAGTCTAAGTTTCTCTGCTACCTACATAAGCTTCACAAGAGTCAGCCTCATGATCGAGGGCTTGGCCTATTGATTTGGGTCTCCCTGAAGTTTGACACAGTATCACCTAATGGTAAGGTTTAATAGTTCCATATTCTTTGTCCCCTCCTTCAGGGGACTTTGCCAATACTTTTCGATTATCTATTTAATATATTCTAGGATATATCCAGTCATTACAATAATCTATACAGGATTAAAGGATGTCTTTCTTATTCTCTGTTTCAGTTGTTCAAATGAGCTATAGAGACAGGTTGAATTAGATTATGCACTACAGAAAATTTCAGTTCCAGACCAAATAAACCTTTTTTCCATTGGTCTCAAAGAGCATGTGTGGTTCTAAAATATAAACAATGTCATCATGCGATTTTTCCCTTTTGATTTGTTACGTGCTGTATTATATTAATTGATTTCTTGTGTTGACCCATCCTTGCATTCCTGGTATAAACCCCACTTCACCGTGGTGTGTAATTCTTTTAATGTGTTGCTGGATTTGATTTGCCAGTATTTTATTGAGAATGTTTGCATCTATGTTCATTAGGGAGATTGGCCTGCAGTTTTCCTTTCTTGTTGCATCTTTATCTGGTTTCGGTACTAGGGTGATGTTAGCTTCTAGAATGAGTTAGGTAGTGTTCCTGTTTCCTCTATTTTTTGGAAGATTTTGAGCAGGATTGGTGTTAGCTCTTTTTGGAATGTTTGATAAAATTCCCCATGAAGCCATCTAGCCCTGGGCTTTTCTTTGTAAATATAAATGGATCATGTTTTAAACCCATTCTGCCAACTGGTATCTTTTAATTGGTGAGTTTAGTCCATTAACATTCAAAGTTATGACTGTAAAAGCAGTTCTTGAATCTACCATATTATCATTTGGTTTTTGTCAGAGCTATATATTATTTTTCCTCTCTCTCTTCTTATCCTTTAAGTTATCCTGATGGACACTCTTCAATTCTGTGCTCCCCTCCAGATGTCCCTCTGCTTTCTTTTTTTCTTTCTCAGCCAGTAGAATTCCCTTTAGAATTTCTTGTAGAATAGGTCTCTTGCTGGCAAATTCTCTCAGCCTTTGTTTGTCTGAGATTTTAATCTCTCCCTCAATTTTGAAGGACAACTTGGCTGGATAAATGGTTGTTGACTTGACTCTTTCTTGTTCAGGATCTTAAATGTATCAGTCCACTGCCTTCTCGCCTCCATGGTGCCTGTTGAGTCATCTGAACTCAGTCTATCATGGCTCCTCTTGTATGTGGTGAGTCACTTTTCTCTTGCTGCTTTTAGGACTTTCTGCTTCTCTTCAGCATCTGACAGTCTGAGTAGTATGTGTCTTGGAGTAGGCCTATTTGGGTTTAATTCTATTTGGGGTTTGTTGGTGTCTTTGATTTTCATTTTTCTGTCTTTTATAAGAGTTGAAAAGTTTTCCCCCATTATCTCCTCAAATAATCTCCCTAACCTTCCTAATCGTTTACTCCTCTCTTCTCCTTCTGGGACACTGGTGATTCTTATATTTGGGCTTTTTGTGTTGTCTATCATTTCCCTGAGATCAAATTCCAATTTTTACAACTTTCTTGCCATTTGTTCTTTTGTGCATTTGTGTTCAATCATCCTGTCTTCTAGTTCACTTATTCTTTCTTTAGATTCTTCAGATCCACTGTTGTGTCTCTAGTTTATTTTTAATTTGGTCTACAGTATCTTTTACCTCTGTGATATCTGCTATTTTTCCATCTATTCTTTCAAATTCTTCTTTATGCTCTGTTCTAGTTTGAAAGCTGCCAGAATGCGATATACTAGAAACAGAATATCTTTTAAAAAGGGGAATTTAATAAGTTGCAAGTTTATAGTTCTAAGGCTGTGGAAATGTCCAAAGTAAAGCAAGAATATAGAAATGTACAATCTAAGGGCATCCAGGAAAGAAACTTGTTTCAAGAAGGCTGATGAAGTTCAGAGTTTCTCTCTCAACTGGAAAGGCACATGGCGAACGTGGAGACATCTGCTAGCTTTCTCTCCAGGCTTCTTGTTTCATGAAGCTTTTCTGGGGGTGTTTGCCTTCTTCATCTCCAAAGGTCTCTGGTTGCATGGGCTCTGAAGCCTTTTCCAAAACGGTTCCCTTTTAAAGGGCTCCAGTAAGCAACCCCACGTTGAATGGGTGGAGACACATCTCCATGGAACCCATCTAATCAAAAGTTACTGCCCACAGTTGGGTGGGTCACATCTCTGTGGAAACAATATAAAGGTTCCACCTAGCAATACCGAATGAGGACATGGCTTTTCTGGGGTACACAAGATTCAAACCAGCACACATGGTCACACGATAAAAGCTATATAATTATACAGTCATTACCAAAGATCAAGGCTACTGGGTTACAGTTCAACAGTTTCAGGTATTTCCTTCTAGCTATTCAAATAAACTAGAAACTAAAAAGAAATATCTCTATAATGAGCCAGTAGCAATAATCATATTTTAAATCCTAATTTCTCAGTTGTACTTCCTCCCTCTCATTTTACTATTCTCTCAGTCTTCAAGGATATCTGGGCAATGACCATTCTCACTTCTTCCTGCTGGGAAGGGGTGCTGACCTTATGGACTAGAGGAGCGACACTGGTGGATGTTCTTGGAGAGACGGACCTCTGGGTGTCAGGTTTTTTCTGGCATAGGAGCCATCTGGAGGCCTTAAGTTTCTGAAAGAAATAAACTTTATAGGGAAAACTTTTGTAGCATCTTAGATAGATCCAAGGGTATTCTCTAGGGTTTTCAGAAAGGAATACTGTTGGTTGGGGCTTGACATACCATGGCAATTTGTAACATCCAGGTGAAGCTTGCATAAGAGTAACTTCCAGAGTGACCTCTTGATGCCATTTGAAATCTCTCTGCCACTGAAATTTTTTTTTTCACTTTTCCTCCCCCTTTTCATCAAGAAAGCATTGTCAACCCCATGATGCTGGGTCCTGGCTCATCCTCAGGAGTCAGGTCCCATGTTACCAGGGAGATTTTCACCTCTAAGAGTCATGTCCCACGTAGGAGGAGGGCAATGAGTTTATTTGCAGAGTTGGCTTAGAGAGAGAGGCCACATCTGAGCAAAAAGAGAGGGTCTCTGGGGGTGACTCTCAGCCATAATTATAAGTAGGCTTAGCTTCAACATTATGTCAATAAGTTTCGTAAGGGCGAGCCTCAAGAGCGAGGGCTTGGCACATTCATCTGGGAGTCCCTAATGCTTGAGAGAACAGCAGGAATTCTCCTGGTGGGGGAGCTTGATAGTTCCACGTTCTTCTCCATTCACTCAAGGGACTTTGTAAATGCTTTTTTATTTTCTGCTGCAAGTGTTCTGGAATGTCTCAGTGTAGTATGTTAACCTGCAAAGAATAACAAGATCTCATTTTCTATTCTAGGTTCCATGTAATTAGGTTGTTTAAATAAACTTACCAGAGAAGTTAAATTAGATAGTGTGCTACAGAAAATTTAAATTCTGGACAAAATAGACATCCCTTGCTTGGTCTTACACAGAAATTGATGTTTTAAAATAAAGACAGCATCATCCTTTGCCTTGTGTTCTGATTCACCATAGTCCCAACCATGTCAGCTTCATTTGTATTTCCAACTGAAGTCTGATCTCTTTTTCAGCTTCTTTAACAGTTGCTGTGTTGTTTATTTTTTTTTAAAGATTGATAGAAGCTTCCAACTTTAAAGCTTAGCTTTCCTCAAGATATATTTTCGGGCGGGCCATGGTGGCTCAGTAGGTAAGAATGCTTGCCTGCCATGCCTGAGGACCCAGGTTCAATTCCCGGTGCCTGCCCATGTTAAAAAAAAAAAAAAAGATATATTTTAACTACACAGCCAAATGATATGCAACAAACAAAATGCACTTTAACGGGCACCAGCTGAAAGCTGTGCAGAGAAACTGAGCGCCAGGCAGGCATCGCTAGTTTAAAGAGAAGCAAGTGGAACCGGTGGCCGGAACCACTGACCCACCTGCGTCCAGCTGGGCGCCATCTCCCTCTGGGGCTCTAGACCTGGTGCTAGGCCGCCCAGGAAGGGCCTGTGCCCGCCGCCTCCTCTCTGAGAGCAGCACAGAGGCACCCTGCACATCCTGCAGGCCCAGCCGCCATGGGGCCTTCCCGCCAGGGCTTAAGGGGTGCCAGCTGCCGGGCAGAGCTGCGGCCAGGAGCGGCCAGAAAGGAGGGTTCCAACCCACCCGGGAAGAAGGGTGAGGCTGGGTGGTCGCGGCTGGGCTGTGGGTTTGGCTGCTGGGAGGAACTGGTTCCACGTGGGCTTTCATTTATCAATCAACTGTACTGGGGTGCAGTGTGCAGACACTTTCAGGGTGCAGTGATGAGTGTTGGCAAATACAGATATCAGTTTAAACCACAACCCACCCCGAAAGAGAGCTGCCCCCCTCTGCAGCTAGTCTGCCCCCGACCTCGGCCAGGCAGCCTGACATACGCCCTGGCCTGGAGACCAGCCGGCCTTCGGTGACCCTCGGACACCTGAGCCCCACAGGGTGTGGGCTTGGGTCTGGCTCCCCCTCTGGCCCTGCCCTGCGACCCGTCTGTGCTGCTGGCGCCTTTTCTTCGCTCCCCAGTGCTGCTCGGCACAGCCGCACCGCCGCCTGCATGCCTTTCTCTGCTGACGAACATCTGGGTCGTTTTGTTTTCATCGAGGTGTGTGGAGTTGCTGTAAGGACCCCCGGGCAAGCCTGTGTGGGCCCAGGCGTCTGTGTCTCTTGGGTAAACACCCAGGCGGGATGCCTGGGTCGTATGTACACGTGTACTAGCTTTTTAAAGAGAGCAGCAGAACGATTCGCCAAGTGGTTGCAGCATTTTGTGTTCCTGCCAACAGCGTACGTGCATCCCAGCTCTTCCACCTTCTCCCCACACTCGGTGTGCTCTTATTTGTAGCTGTTGTTTAATTTTAGCCACACTATTGGGCAGGCGCTGGTGTAGCCTGTGGTTGTAATTTGTGTGTGCCTGTTGAGGAGTGGTGTTGAGTGTCAGTTAGAAACTGTGGTGTAGTCCAGAAAAGCCACGCGCTTTTAATCCGTTCCTGCAGGTGCCGACTTGTCGTGGGTGGGACCTTTGGGGTGGGTTGTCTCCATGGATCTCTGACCACCCATTCAAGGTGGGTCTTAGTCCTTTACTAGAGTCCTTTAAGAGAGAGGAAATTAAGACAAGCTCATAGAGAAAAGCCCCAGAGAAGCTAAGAAAGGACCACAGAAGTTTAGCAAGGAAGCCACTGAAGCCAGAAGCTGGAAACAACAAAACCCGAAACCAGGAGAGAAGGACTAGCACGTGTCCCGAGGGAAACCACGTGACAGAGGAGCCTGTAACCCATCTTCAGAGAATATCATCCTGCTGATGCCTTAATTGGGACATTTTCACAGCCTTAGAACTGCAACCTTGTAAGCTAACAAATCCCCATTGTCCGAGCCAACCCATTTCTGGTATATTGTATTCCTGCAACTTTGGCAAACCAAAACAAGTGTCTTTCCATATACTTTCTGGCCATTTTGCATATGTGCTTTTTGAAGAAAGGGTCTATTGAAATATTTTGTGCACATTTTAACTGGGTTGCATGTTGTCTTGATATGTTCTTATATAATTTAGATAAAGTCCTTTGTCGAGATACATGTCACTACAAACATTTTCACCTGCTCTATTGCTTGCCTTTTTCATTCTCTTAAAGTGTTTTTAAAAGAGCAGAAGTTTTTAATTGTGATGAAATCCGATTCCTCAATATTTTCTTTTATTTTAAATAAAGCTCTCATTCCTTATACTATATTTTGTGTTTTCTCTTTTTTACTAATCAGTCTAGCCGGAGGTTTATCAATTTTATTCATGATCCTAAAGACCCAGCTTTTTATTTCATTGATTTGCTCTGTTGTGTTTTTTTTGTTTTCTAGTTCAGGTTGTCCTAGTTTGCTAGCTGCCGAAATGCAATGTACCAGAAACGGAATGGCTTTTAAAAGGGGGAATTTAATAAGTTGCAAGTTTACAGTTTTAAGGCCATGGAAATGTCCCAATTAAAGCAAGTCTATAAAAATGTCCAAATTAAGGTACCAACAAGAGGTTATTCACTCAAGAAAGGCCGATGACATTCAGGGTTTCTCTCTTAACTGGAAGGGCGCATGGCGAACACGGCGACTTCTGCTAGCTTTCTCTCCAGACTTCCCGTTCCATGAAGCTCCCCTAGGGCCATTTTCCTTCTTCATCTCCAAAGGACTCTGGTTGCATGGGCTCCAGCTCTCGTCATTCTCTTGTTGTTCTGCAGCTTTCTACAAAATGTTTCCTCTTTTGAAGGAGTCCAGTAAAGTAATCAAGACCCACCTGGAATGGGTGGAATCACATCTCCAGCTAATCAGGGTCATACCCACCATTGGATGTGTCACATCTCCGTGGCAGTAACCTACTCAAGTTTCCAACCTACATTATTGAATAGGGATTAAGAGAAGCGGTTTCTCCTACAAGATTGATTAGGATTAAAACATGGCTTTTCTAGGGCACATAAATCCTTTCAAACCAGCACATGTGGGTTTTTGCTCCCATCTCCATTATTTACTTTCTCCTGCTTATTTAATGTTTAATTTGCTTTTCTTTTTCTGGTTTCTTAACGGGAAGGCTGACTCTGTCATTAATTTGGGACATTTTTGTTTTCTGACATAAGTGTTAACTTTAAGGGTATAAGTCTTGGTACTATTTTAGCAGCACCCCACACGTGCTGATACGTTGTACTTTCATTTTCACTCAGTTCAAAATATTTCCTAATCTTCCTTTGATTTCTTCTTTGAACCATAGGCTATTTATTTATTCTCCAACTATTTGGAGATTTTCCAAGGATCTTTCCATTATTTGCTTTCTAGTTTGAAAAGTCCTGTCGGACAGGAGTATTGTCGGATCTGCTGTCTCCACTCTGGCTTTCTGCCCACTTGTTCTACCAGTTGCTGAGAGGGTGGCTGAGACCTCCCGCTGTGCCTGTGGAGCTCTTTCACCTTTTCAGTCCGGCCAGCTTCGTTCCATGTGTTGTGAGCCTCTGGGCCTGGGTGCACATACATATAGGATTGTTACGGTCTCTTAAGGAATTGTTTCCTTTAATATTTAGAAATGACCCTCTTTTTATATCTAGTAATATTCTTTTCCTTGAAATCGACTTTATTTGATATTAATGTAGCAATTCTGGTTTTCTTTTGCTTAGTGTTTGCATATTATATCTTTTGTACTCATTTTACTTTTAACCAAGTGTGCCTTTATATTTAAAATGTGCTTCTTCTAGATAGCATATAATTAGTTCTCGCCTTTTTAAAAATTCAATATAAAAAGATCTGACTTTTAATGGGGTGTTCAGATCATTTACATGAATGTGATTATTTGTATAATGAGGTTTAAATCGTTCATCTTGCTATTGGTTTTCCGTCTGTCCTGTCTCTCTTTTCCTAATCTTCTGCCTTCTTTTGGATTGAGTGTTCCCTTTTCTAAGCCCATTAGCTATAACTTTGTTTTGTTATTTAGTCCTTGCTTAGAGATCATTACACACATCTCTTCATTCACCCCAGTCCACACATAGTATTTGTACGTGGCCATGCATTTTTAATACGTATGTATAAACCCCACTTTACATCGCTTTTGTTTAAATGACAATTATGCTTTAAAGAGATTTAATAATAAGAGAAAAATCACATACAGTTTCACATGTAGATTCCATTTCCTCTGCATTTTTTTTTAATTTGCATATGGGCAGGAGGCACCAGGGATCGAACTCCAGACCTCCAGCACGGCAGGTCGGAGCTCTGCCTGCTGAGCCATGGCAGCCGCCCTGCATTTTATTTCTTTGTGTAAACCCAGGTTTCCATCTGGTATCATTTTCCTCTGACCAGAAGGACTTACTTTGACATTTCTCATAGTGTGGGTCTGTTTGATTTTATCCTCACTGGAGTCCCCCCTTTGGCTCTCCTTGCGTCCAGGCGTCCAGCCGTGTCGTGCTCAGAACCCTCAGGTGCACACGCCTGGTCTGAGCCATGGGCACGGCCACTCGGAGGTGGGTCCTGCTCCCGGGTCTGAGCAGGAGCTGTGCTGCTGACCGGGCGGCTGTCAGGGCCGGCGGGAGGAGCTGTGTCTGGAGGTCAACATTCACCAAACGGCCACCTTCAGAAGGAAAGCAGCGCTGTAGCTCCCAGGGTTGCCCGTTCTGCAGCTCCGGGGGGGCTCTGGTGGGGCTCCTGGGGGGTGGCCTTCCCTCCAGCAGATGAGAGCGACATGAACTGAACAGGAATTTAGGGTGGATTCTTTCACATAGAGCTGTGTGTTCACTGTTTAAAAGGGGAAAAGTCAATTAAGCAACAAGTTTTTAATAAATCATATTCTGGGGCTAAATATCAATGATGATTTTTTTCACAGGGGTTCCTGGGTTTCGCATCTGACCCTCAGGGCCCAGGGCTGTCTGCACCTGGCCAGACTTTGTTGCGTGGCCTGATTCCCGCCGTCCCGGGTTGCAAGGCCTGTCCCCGGGGACGATGGTGCCCAGTGTCTTCGCAGGTGGGCGAATGCTCCCCGTCATGCCTCAGTGAGAAGTGAGCTCAGTGTTTGCCCATTTTTCATTGGGTTATTTGTCTTATGAGCTGTGAGTTCTTTGCATATTCTGGACCAGAATCCTTTATCAGACAGTGACTGGCAAACCCATCTCTGTGTAAAGGGGCCTCGGAGGCTGGAGCCACGGTGCCGCCTGCGCCCACTCGTGCTTTGGGAGGTGAGAGAGGCAGGGGCTCCCCGGCCGTGGCAAGCTCCTCCCGGGCCCCTCCTAGTTCTGTAGTTTCAGGTCTTCCTCTGGCCACGGTGATCAGAGTCAGCTTCATGTCCGTCTGTGTCACATGCGTTCCTCACCTGGAGGCCCGACTGTCCCGCGTCGGAGGTAGAAAAGCGCATCCTTTCCCTGGCGAGTGGCCTTTGTACTTGTTCCAATCAAGGGCTGCCAATGTAGGGGCTCATTTCTGGCTCCCCACTCTGTCCGTGGGTCTCTGTTTGTGCCAGCGTCACGCAGTCTTGCTGCCTTGGCTTTGCAGTAGGCTTTGAAATGGGGCTCATGAGCCCTCCGGCTGCACTCTCCTTTCTCCACGCTGCTTTGGCTGTTCTAGGTCCTTTCCATTACCATGTCGTATTTTGGGATTGGCTTGTTGGTTTCCATGAATTCTCTCGCTTTATCACGTCTTCCAGGGCGGGAACTTCCTGGGGTTCTCTGCTCTGGCGTCTCAGCTGGGGCGCGTGGCCATCACCCCGCAATGGCTGTGCAGCCAGCCGTGCCATGGTGCAGCTGTCTCCTCAGGGTCCAGGCTGGCCGCTGTCCTCCAGAGAGGCCCCTTCAGGAGCTAAAGGTCCTAGATTCTCAGCCTGGGGAGCACGCCACCCTGTCCGGAGCCTCAGCCGGGCAGTGGCAGCCAGTGCCCACAGGAGCTCACCAACCGGGCACCTGGGGGTGCCCAGGCACCCCTCCCCGCCTCATGTGACCTTCTCAGGAGGGTGGGGTGGGCGCACCCCCACATCTGCATCAGCCTCAGGGTGTTTCTCCTTGTGCCCCGACCCACTGCCCTTCCCGAACCGAGGCCTGTCCTCTGTGACTGCCATTTTTCCAAGTCTATCCAGGTGGATGTAATGGAAAAATCATTTCCCCTTGTTACTAAATAATTATGGAGAGCGTCTTGCCCATTTTCCCGTTGTTGCTGGTCTGGAGCTGTTGTGTGCCCCAGAGAAGACTTGTTCTTCGAATCCTGATTCGGTATTGTACGGTGGGATCTGAGTCGGTGTTCCCATGGGGGTGTGACTCACCCACCTGGGGGCGTGGCCTTTTGATTACATGGGTTAGTTTACTGGAGTCCTTCACAGAGCCAACACGGCAAACACTGAGGAGAAAGCGTATACGCAGACGTTTGGAGATGCAGAAGCCCCGGGAGACTCCAGGAGCTGAGAGAGACAATGGCAGCATGACAGGAAGCAGAGCCCGGCGGAGGTGGCCGTGTGCCTTCCGTGAGGTGCTAAGCTCAGAGCTGGAACCCAGCGTTTTCCCAGAGCAGCTAAGTCAGGACCCACAGGCGCCCAAGGAGGAGGCCGCTGGAACCAGAAGCTAAAGGCAACGGAACCTGACAGCAGGCGCTGGCACGGGCTCCCCACTGACACACGTCAGCCCTCCTTGAGTCAGGTAGCTTCCTCTGGAGGCCTTAGTTTGGGCATTTTTAGGGCCTTAGAACTGTCAACTTTTAACATAATGAATTCTCTTTATTAAAGCTGATTCATTTCCGTTTCAGGTGTATTGCATTCCAGCAGCCTTAACAAATCAAAGCAGTTGCTAAGAGGTTGACGCCTTCCACGTGGCGTCCCTAAAAGTTGAGCAGAGACGTCTTGGCTGATGCCTCAGCACACCATCTGCAAAACGACACTCAATCGCTCCTTGTCTTATTTCCGGCGGTCTGGAGGCTCACGTGGCCAGCGCCAGGGAGCCGAGGCCTCTCCCGGACCCGCAGAGCTGCCGCGCTGAGTATTTGTTCTACCGCTTCGTCCTACAGACTGTGTCCCTGTGGCCGGCTGCGCAGGGACTGTGGTGTGTCATCAAGCAGAAATAGCACAAGTGCTTCTGCAAAGCACACAGTGCTGCTTAGACATTCTCTATTTCTGTTTTGTTTGTGTTTGGATCTAGGTTCACATTTTGAATACTCCACTTTCAGATGGTTTTTAAGGGAGGTTTTTAAAGAACCATTTTTGCCTTAGGAAAACAACAAAAAGCCTTCTGTTAAAATGTGCTTTAAAAAAAAAAAAGGATCTATTGACAGCACATTGGGAATTTTCCATGGTTAATGGATTTTGGCATCCTGTGCGTGGGCATTATTTTTGAAAATTAAGTCTGAACCCTTTATATGTGAAAAGCAGCCGTGACAGCTCTGATGTTTCTGTCATCAGGGCACGGGGACTTGAGGGCCCCTCTGAGCCCAGGGAGGGTGGGGGCCCTTCGCCGCAGCAGGCTGCCTCCCCACTCCCGGGCAGCCCAGCCCCTCCACACTCAGCAGCCGTGTCTGTGGGGCTCAGGCCTGGAGCCGAACGCCGGGGCGGGCTCAGAGCACCCCGCCTCCCTCCGGGGTGGGGCCGTGGCAACCTGGGCTGAGGGCCAGACACGGAGCTGCTGCGGCCCCGGGGGCTCCACAGGGCAGGGGAGACGCAAGTGTGGAGGGCGTGGGCCTGGGCACCGCGGCCCTTTGCGTCACTTCTGAGCGTCCTGAATCCGGCTGTCCCCTGCTTGGGTGGTGACCAGGACTGCGTGGCCGGCCACTCTGTCCAAGAGAAGGACAGCCAAGGAAGGTGGGAGCACGTCCTTGCGTCTGTCAACACATCCGTTGCAGGCTTCAGAGGACGTGGAGGTGGCCCAGGACACACGTCATCCCCTGGTTCTGGGGTGCGGGGCGCCCTGAGGGTCACAGCTCCCGGGGACCTGGCCTTGGCCGCCTGGGAGCCCAGCTCCTTTCCATCCTCAGAAAAGGCCAAGTGCTCTGCAAGCGGCTCCCGGTTTTCTTCTGTCCCCTCCTGGGTCCGAGCCAGCCCTCGTGGTCCCCCATCTGGAAGGCGGAGCCTCTGTGTCCCACAACGCCCCCTCCCCCAGGGAAGCCCGCAAGGGGCCCCGAGGTCTGGAGCCGCAGCATGGAGGGACGCCCACCTGCTCAGCTGCCAGCTCACACATGCAAGAAGGGGCTTGCCGAGCTGGGGAAAAGCCTCTTCCTTCCTTTAAAGCCAAAACCAGCACAAAAACGAAACACACCAGACTCCGGGGGCAAGTGGGGGCCACCTGTCCACCTGCCTCCTCGGCGGACCCAGCTGCTGGCCTGCACACAAATGGAGTGTGTGCAGGCCTGTGCCCCACACCTGAGCATGCCCAGGACCCTGGGCCACCCACCCCTGCCCACCCGGCGGCTCCCAGGTGGTCAGACACGGCTGGGGACCTCAGTCTCTTCATCGGGACCCTCCTTGCTCCCACATCAGCAGCCATCCCGCTCTCTCTGGCTTCTTTCCCTCAGCGTGATCCATGCCGAGTGACACCCGTGTCGTGGGTGGACCCCACTTGCTCACCTGTGCCCGGAAGCGCCGGGACTTCAGGGCTTTGTCCTTGGCGGCAGCACAGGCTGTACCCGCCCGGCACATGAGGATGCACACACGAGGCTGGGGCCACCGCCCGCCGCCTGCGTCTCCTACAAAGCTAATGAGGACCCTGGGCCACGGGGAGGGTTTTTAGAAGCCGAGGCCACCTAGAAATGATTACATTTTGTAATTAGACTCCGGGAGCAGGCATTTAGAAGCTACAAAGTTATTTCAAATATTAAAATCAAAACAATGAAAACTGTTCAAGCTCTTGTATTCCTGCAGATGCAGGAGCGGGTGCCACGTGCCGGGCGGGCCCACTCAGCCAGCGCGGCCACCCAGCATAAAGGTGCTGCCACGCTCGGAGGACGGGAAATTGCATTTCAGGATGTTTCCCAGTGTTTCACTGTGATACCTGTGCAGAGCCTGTGCTGACGTGTCTATTCAGGTGTCTCTATTCCACCCCCCACGCCTCAGAACTCACTCAGCGTCTTCTCTCTGCTGCCCAGGCGCTCGACGGCTCCACGTTCCCCTTGCCCGATATCTCCAGCCACCCCCCAGCTGGCGCAGCTCCCCAGACACCCCGCCCGATCCCAGAGGCCTAAGGTCAAAGGGCCTCGCATGCACCAAGGGAGAGATGGAGGCTTGGGCGCCCGAAGGGGTGACTGACCCGCCAACGCGGCACCCATGTGGACATGCTTGACAGAACCTTCTGGAAGGCGATACCCGTCACCCCTGGGAAACTGGACAGCCTGACCACAGAGGCCTCGGGGTGGCATGACGGGTGACATGCAGGGAGGCCCATCGGAAGAGACGGGGTCTGTGGCATTGCGTGGCTCCCGCCTGCTGCAAAGGGTCATAGGACAGTGACTGGAGGTCAGCCCCAGGCTGCCCGTCACCTAGGACGCGGCAGTAACTCAGCACCAGGCGGCGGGAGGGGCAGGAGGCAGTGACAATGACCTCTGGTGGCCTCGTGGTCTGTGACCGGGTGGCCCACGGCCCTCTCCAACATCTGACCCCGGAGGGCAGAGGCTGTGCCTTGGGCAGCTTCGTCCGCTCTGGGGCCTCCAGACGCTGTCCCCTCCCAGGCCTGTGGCACGTGGGGCTGGAGCTCAGCAGCCCCCATTGCTGCCAGCGCCCCTCGCCTCCCTGACACGCATCCCAACGGTGCACACAGGGAGAGGGGCTGCCAGCTCCATCCCCTCCGGCTGGCGTCCCTGAGGCCGAGCTGCTTTCTGGACCGGGCTCGCTGCGTCCCCCACCCTGGCTGGACCTTGGAGGGCTGCTGCAGAAAAGGCCCATGCCCCGGCCCCGGCCCCGGCCCCCTGTCACGGCCACGCCAGGGGCTTCAGCCCCAGGGAGGGGCCCACAGCCTCACCCTCCCCCATCCCGAGGGTGCCTGGCCAGGTCCCTCTTCCCGGGCTCAGCCGCACGGTGAGAGCCATTCAAGGTGGCTGTTTGCCACTGTGGCCCCTGGCTGCACGGTCAGCCCCCAGCCGGAGGCCTTGGCCAAGGAGGAAAGCGCACGCACCCCTTGATTTTTGGAAGCGTCCACAGGGGGTCCGCAGAGGTGCACATTCGTCTACTTTCCTCCAGAAGTCCTGAGTCCGAAGCCTCCTGGCTGGTGTTGAGTCCTCAGGTGCTTTCTGCATCCCTGAGACCCCTGGGCGGGGCAGGGGCCTGCACATGCAGAGGACACGGACCCCCAGCCCGCGGCCTCCAGTGCATCTAAGGGGTGACGGCACATCTAGGGGGTGACTGGGGAAAGCTAACGGAGAATTTAGGCACACGAAGGCCTGGCCGGCTGCATCCTCCCTCGGCGGGGAGCGCAGCTCCAGCGTCTCACTCAGGTCAACAGCGGATGGCCGGGCGGGCATCACTTAGGGGCCTCTGCACCTGACGGGATGGTGCCACCTCCAATGGCCGGACGGGAGCTGCCGCGGGGGCCGTGGGAGAGTCCTGGAGCCCTGGCTTCAGCCAGCCCCCGGAGCAGCTGCGTCTGCGTCTGGGGTGCGGGCGGCTCCCACCAGGCCCAGGACGGGGGTGGGCGGTTGCATGGGGGCCAAGGGAGCTGGGCTTCCGGCCCATGGGTGGCCCAGGTGGCATCGAAGTTCCCCCTGGGCGCTGCAACAAGGGCCGGACTCCGTGAGCCGCGGGCGGGGCCCCGAGGAGCACCTGCTGCTGGAAGGAAGCACCTGAGCACACCTGCGGGGCAGCGCAGGGCGCCCGTCTGCTCTGGGGTTCGCAGGTCCTCAGGTGGCCCTGCTGTGCTCTTCAGGCCAGACCTCACAGCCACACCCTGGCACGTTTCAGAGGCCCCTTCGCACCTGTCTATCAAGGAGGCTCGCCCCGCCTGCCCCGCCCC
>PVIY010046018.1:0-18331 GCA_004026745.1 Myrmecophaga tridactyla | reverse complement strand
ATGTTTATTCATGCACTTCATGTTGTCATACAATTCCCTGAGACCCTGCTTATATTTTTCCATTCTTTTCCCCTATCTATTCTTTTGCATATAGGATTTCAGATGCTCTGTCTTCTAGTTCACTAATCCTTTATTCTACCTCTTCAAATCTGCTGTTGTAATTCTCCATTGTTTTTAATCTCCTCTATTGTGCTTTCCATTCCCATAAATTCTGCCTTTTTCTTTTCAGGCTTTCAGGTGCTTCTTAATGGTAGCCCAATGTCTTCTTTAAATCCTTCATCTCTTTTGCCGTATCTTCCCTCACCTCATTGTTGATTTTTCAATGGCTTTAGCATACTTATTTGAACATCTTTAATTAGTTGTTTAAACTCCTGTATCTCATTTAAAGTGTTAGTTTATTCCTTTGATGGGACCATATCTTCATTTTTCTGAGTGTGACTTGTAATTTTTTGCTGGTGTCTAGACATCTGATTTCCTTGATTAGTTTACTCTGGAGGTCATTTTCACTTTTTCCTCAGGTTTTCTTGTTGGTCGGCTTTGCTCTCTATCTGTTCTTTGGCATTCAATTCAACTTACTCTAGACCTCTAGCATAGCTTCTGTTTATTTGATCAGAATTTTTTAGCTCTTGTTCTTCAGGTTCTTGTCTTGCTTATATGGAACCTTTTTTTTTTTTTTTTTTTTTGAGGAGGGTCTCCCAGATATAATCAACACAAATCAGATTTTCCCAGACAAGACAGATCCAGATCTCAGGAGAAGAGTAGAATCAGTATCAAGTTTTCCTGAGACTGAGACCCAGCAGGTTGTCTGGCTTTCCTGTGGAGCCTCTAGACTGTGCTTTTCCTATCCTGTCCAGCATTTGGCATTTGTCAGCCCACAGTTCCCCACTGGTGTAAGTGGTGTGGAGCCTTTAATTCCCACACTGCTGGGGACATTGTTGAGACACAGACTGAAGTGGAAGGCAAGCTTAAGCTTTTTCTGATTCCTAGTGACTGGAATTTAAATTCTCTGAAGGAGGTCCACCACTTGAACTGGACCCCACCCCCCTTTTCTTGGGGGAAGTTACACTCTTTAGGGAATTATCTCCTTCACTTAACTTGTTACTTTGTCTCTCAAACCTTTTAACTCTGGACTTGTCTGGGTCAGCACTGACAATTGAAAATGTCTGAGACTCTCTCTAATGAGTTACTTAGAATGGTTTTTTTAAAAAAAGGGGGAAAGAAAATAATATACAAAACCCCTTTTCAGAACCAGTCTCCCCAGCCCCCAAGGTTCTCCAGTCAAGAGTTGGAGTTGGTACCCAGCTCTATGTGCCCCTTTTCTTGGGGCACAGCCCTTTTCCAGTATTCTCTGCTCAGCCAACTCCAAAAGCTTCCTTATTTTTTCTTCCTCAGCCCCATCTCTTCTGTATTGGGAGTGATGTCAGGGTTGCTTTCCTGCTGTCTCTGGATTTATCTGTGCTCAGAGCTTGTATTCAGCAGCTCAAATTTGTTAATTAAAACTGCAATTGGAGCTTGGTTGAGCTACCTTCACTTGCTCCTAGTAGAAAGGACTTATGTTTCCCACCAAAGAGAAATTCCAAATCAGCCTGCCATGCCAGTGGGAGTGGGACATTATCTTTCACAGTTTGGATGCTTTACTTACAGCTCTGGGCAGTGATACTGGCTCTACCACCCATTCCAGTGTACAATGTGTGTCCAGTTGTGGACGTCCTACAAACAGTTGTTCCAGACACTTCCTGGCTATTTACTAGCTGCTCTAGTAGACTAACTAAACTCCACACCTTCCTACATTACCATCTTGCCCTGCCTCCTAGAACACTGATTTTAAGAGAGAAATAACAACTTTCATTCAAGAAAAGTTTACTGAAGTTCTGTTATAGACAAAGTCTTATTAGGTTTGCAAGAATGAGTAAGCACCTCCTATAGCTTACAATCTATTGAGAATATATTAAGGGAAAAATGAAAGAAAGACTGAATAGCGGCAATAACATGTTTGTACTATCTAGGCAGAGTTGGGATATTACTTTTGCCTTGGAAAGTTCAGTTATCACCTGAACTGGACCTTGAAGATATTTAGTTATATAGGAAAAGATGGCCTGTATATTTCATATAAAGTATACAAAATGTGATGAGGTTGATGTACTTTTATAGAGATGTGTAATAAAGAATAGTTTTCTATAGTAAAAAATTAACTCCTTTGCCTAACTTTCCTACTGTTATTATGCCTTCCAGATATCCTCAGGGTGGCCTGGGAAGCTTTCTGTTTTTTGAGGACCCTGGTGATTTTTAAATATTATTTATTTAAAAATTAAAAAAAATAATTTTTATAATTATTACATAAATAACAAAAACCTAGTTAACAATGTCCAAACTGTTCATATTACTATAGAATGAAATTCTGTACATTGCAAATTCAAAATTCCTAGATCATTCAGTGTATAATAGTTATTTACTAAATCATTCCTGAACAACATCTAAGTTTTTTAAAAGTTTATAGACTACAGGGGTGTGAGGGTAGTTCAGTGGTAGAATTCTTGCCTGTCATGCAGGAAGCCTGGGTTTGATTCCTGGCCCATGCACTTCTGAAACAAACAAACCAATAAAAACAAACAAGCAAACAAAAAAATTCAACAATCGGTGCTGCAATAACAGGGTACTCACATGGAAAAAGAATGAAATGTGACCCTGCCATACAGCATGCAAAAAAATGTGTATAGACTATAACTAACATTTTAAATTAAACTGGTGTCAAAAGGTATAAACATATTTCTCGAGAGACGAAAAAATATAATCATTGACCTATTAACAAATATAAAATGTTTGGAAATTACTAATACTGTGAGCCAGAAATAAAACTAATGGAAAAAAGTAAAATATAAAGGACAATCTGTCATAAAGTAGACCACAATATACTTCACAAAAACTACAGTGAAGAAGTACATTTCAATGTTTACTAGTTATGCTATACAGTTACAATATTTGTTTGCAAAATTAAACCATAGATGTAATATGGATTAACATCCAAAGATATCATTTTAAACCATAGAGATAATGTAGATGATCATTTAAAGGGTTTCCCTCATTTGCCTAAGAAACTACTGCTCCGTTTGGTGAAATGGCTTGCCATGTGAGGCTTGTGAATATCTGGCCATGGTTAGGGGAAATACAACTCTAGAAGAAGTAGGAGTTAGTAGAAGTTATATGTCTAAGGCTAAAATGAACATTTGTGAAAAGAGCTCATCTTTCTCTAACACAGATTTACCATATCTTATAGAAAAATATGCATATCCCCACCTCAAGTTTGAGATTTTTGGTCAAATAGCCATCCTGCCACCTCCTCTGACAGCCTCTGATTAAGGACACAGCTACTCTTCTAGACTCATGGATCCCAACTGCAGGAGATTTTGCTCCCCAGAAGACATTTGGCAATGTCTGGAAACAATTTTGGTTGGCATGACTAGGGACTTAGGTGGGGCTGCTACTAACATGTCATAGGAAAAGGAAAGGGATGTTGCTAAATATCATATAACGTGCAGGACAGCCCCCCCACACACACCCCCATCCCCCCACACACAGTGTAGAATTACCTGTTCCAAAATGTCAGTAGTGCTGGAGTTGAGAAACCCTATCCTAGACAAATCAGCTTTAGGATTATCTTTAAGTCCTCTTTCACCTCACCATTGGTCTCCCCCACACCATTCCACACCCCTTCCCCAATCCATTCATTTAATTTCAGTAGCTAAATTCTGGGTTTTCAGTCTAAAATGCTTCGTAATCCTCCTTTGTGTTTACACTGCCACTACTCTATTCTAGGCTGTTACCAATTCTCATTCTGTATAACCACAATAGGCTAACTGATTTTCCAGTTTTATCTCCTTGCTCCAATATACCAATTGACTCCTCTAACTCAAAAACCTTTGATGGATCTCCAAACGTGACAGTATTAAGGTTTAAAGTCTGTGGTTCAAAATCCTCCACATCCTTGGTCTTCCTGAAACTTTCTTCTCTGTGAATCTTTGCCTGTTACCAATTCCTACTCATCCTTTAAGGTCCGTAAATATTTTCTTTCCCTCTTCACAGCTTTCCTTGAATTACCGGCAACCAGATATCTCTCCCTTAAACCCCCATATTTTACACCTCTCTGTTATTAATCACACTCTGCCTTCTCATGAAGTTGTTTGTATATTTGCTCTATCCCACTGATATTACAAAATCTTTCAAGTCAGAAAATAATCTTTACTCATTTTTTTTTATTCTTAGGGCACTTTATGGTTCCTTGTTCAATGCCTTATACATTTAGTATTCATAATTATTTGTTGCATTGGATGAAATTTTTTACAGAGAGAGAATTATTATGAGCAATCTCTGACTGCTACATTATATACCTATTATTGGGACTTTTTCCTGTTTCATAAAGAAAACCTAGTTCTTATGGTCCAAATAATACAAAGAATGTGACACTAGTAGATATAATATTTTTAAAACAGAATTCTTTTCTAAGGGTTTTTCTTGGTGTCTATTCTTTATTACTATTATAATGAGCTTTATTTAATGTTCATTATTTTTATTGTCTTCATGATTTTTTTAACAGCTTTACTGAGATAGAATTCATATAACTGTCTTCATGGTTTAAAAAACCGAATCTAGTTTAGCATTTGCTAGTTTTCGTGCTCACTGCAGCTGAGTAAGCAGAAACTTCTAGCACAAACAAAAGACAGAAGCATCTATGCTGAAAAATAGGTAATTGTACTTTTATTAGCAGGCAAGTTCATAAGAAACAAAAATGAGAAATCCCTGGAGGGGAACACTATCTTATCTCTAAGTAAACTTAAGCACCAGCAGGAGAGAAGCACGGAAGTTTCTTTTCAACTATTCAGTGGTACTAATTAGGGAGTCAGTGCTATAAAGTTTGAAAAGATTTAAAGTACTAAAGAATATAGTGTTAAAACAATGAAACTCCTTTAAGGTAGTTGACATTAATTGAATTAGCGATAGTCTGTCATCCAGGTAAGAGAAATTGAGCATTTTGTCAGCCCCACTGCATTTTATAGAATAACCTAATAGAATAAAAGCATCCCCGATTGTGTGTGGAAGGAGGGCAGTGGTGGTGGATGAGTGGGGTATACTCATAGTTCCAGATAAATTCAGACAAAACACTGAAGTTTCTTCCAGAGTCAGTGAATCCCTACCACCCATACTGGAGGACTCTCCTTTACAAGATCAGAGTCAAACCCAAATAAAGATTATAACTACTTATAAGTATAGGCTATGAACCAGTTGACTGGAACACTGTAAACTTTTTGACCATTAGGGTGTTTCATTGATCTCTTAATCTCCAATACTTGGGGAAATGAAGAGCTCAATCAATCTTTGCTGCGCCGAATTAAAACTGATAACCATACAAAGGACTAAACAGCTGCACCAGTATAATGAATAATACTCCTTTCTCAACCCAGCTTGAATAAGTGAAGACAAAGGAAGTATTACTTAATTGTATCTTCAAAGGAAAGATACTCTAAATTCAGATAATGTTAACACTTTTCAGTAAGAATCCAGAATACCTTGAATTTTCATGACTAAAACTGTATTTGCTCAGTAAAGTTTACAGGCTTACTCACTAGACTAAGGAAATGAGAGCAGTGCTTACTTCTTCCTCTTGCCCCGCCTTTAATTCTGACATCAGAAAGGACATCACTTAATCACCACAGACAGGGTGAAAAGGAAATTTACTGGGAGGACATTCCAAAGTTAACTTTGGTGTTCAGCATATCAACCGACTGTTAGAGAGGGACAGACCCCTCTAGAAAAAATAAATCTAAAATGAGTCTTTCTATTTTAAGAAAAAAAAATCAGGCAAGCTTATAAGAGGCATGCTCTCATGAGTCCTACCTAATGGCAATAGGACATACTTACACTAAGAAAATGTTGTTTATCTGAACTGCAGATTTAACTGGGTATCCTGTATTTTTATTTGCCAAATCTGGCAAACCTAGCTTGACCCTAAAAAAAGACCATATTTTCCTGACCAGAAAAAACATAAAATACACTATTCTTGTGGTAATAGTGTTTATGTCAAATGCTTTCTACCAATTCACATTTGTTCTATACTTTTTGGATTATAAGGCAATGATAACCCCACTACACTAAGGGGTTGCTTATAGGATTATGTTTATTTTTATGAAATTAATAGAAGATTTTTCTAAATTTTAATTAACAAAATAAGACTGTAGCACCATACATATCACACCATTGAACTTTCATTATTGCTAAAGGGAGTTGATATGAACTTAGTTAAATACCCACTATGACACGTTTCTCACTTTACTTAGGCCCAGAGCAATCACTGCTGGCCTTGATAAGACACTGAGCAGCACTGGAAATTTTTTTCTGGCAGAGCATTAGATGTGGTTATGAGATGGACATACCAACTTTTTGTGTTTTGGGGCAACTGAAATCGAAGACTGAAGAATGAGAGACTAATTTATTTCACATATTACACTGAAATGTCAAAGCAATATTATTTATTTAAAAAGGGGATCAAGGATGGCTTGGAAGATATTTCATTTTCCACTTTATGGGACCTTCTAGAGTCCTGGATTTCTCAAAATGATTGGATGGCAATCATCTTTATAATCTTCCTAGTAATTATTTTTGAGATAGTACTCATAAAATTTTGTACATGGTTTCAGAAGAAGCCTGTACTTTCAGAAAACAGTAGTTCTAATAACCAGGAGGTAAGGACAAAATGGTCGATTCCCTATTTTCAAAATAACATAAAAGAATTATTTGTAAAATTGTGGAGCTTTGACATTTGAATTACTTCTCTAACATTTTATTGTCTCCCTTGAAACAGAATGAAGACAGTCACCTGAAAAGTGTGAGATTTGGTAAATATCATTTGATTTCATATTTTAATAGAAAACTTATTCATTCTAAGCTTCTGTCATTGATATTCTGTTTTTTTTTTTAATTCCCATTTAGCTCTAGATCATTGGTCAATTGCTAATTTACCTTCAGAAGAAAGGTAAGTGATATATTTTTAAATTAATAGGTTGTTTATATTCTTGTCAAAGCTGCCTTTCAGTAAACCTTTTCCCATAATATACAGAGGATGACAGCTGTTCAATATCATAATTTAATCTACATTTATTTGAAATGGTCGCTATGTGCCAAGTCCTGAGTTAAGGGCTTTTCATATATTATTACAATCATTCCTCACAACAATCCTTGGAGATAGGCAGTAGATATTACTCAATTTTTATTATTATTACTGTTTTTATAGATGAGGAAAATTAAGCTTAGGGAGGTGTACGTGACCTGTTTCTCTATTCTAACTTCCATTTTCAACACACAGAACTCATCAGTTCTTATCATTTGCACCAACCAAATACTGAGTTAGGTGCTACAAGACTTTATCCATTGGAAGGAGTTTATAAAATCAGAGCTTACCAGCATCCTAAAGATATAATCGTGCTAGGAATTAAATACTGATATAATCATTATTCTTGTTGTCAGTATTTTGATTGTTTTCATCAAAATGCATTCAACAATCATTAGGTATCTACTGTGTAATGGATACTATTTGGTACTAGGATAGAAAGCCTTAAGAGTCTCTGTTTTCAAGAAGCTTATAATCTTGTGGAGGAGACAAATAGATAAAGGATAATTTCCATGCAATATGGTAACACAGTAATAGAAACGTTATGAGAATATGTGAGCGATTTAGGTATGTTTGGGTATGTTTAGGGATACCGGTTTAGGTATGTTAGGGATGGTTTCATGAAGAAAGTAATGCTGGAGCCAAGTTTTGAAGCATGAATGAAATTTAGCCTCAAAAAATAGAAAGTTTGGATGATTAGAGAAGCATTTCAAGACATGAGCAAAGGCAAGAAAATAAACAGTACAGAAATAATGATTATTTTCGGGTCGCTGGGAGTGTCAAGGTTGAATCAAGGAGTAGTGGGAATCATCTCACACCTACTAGAATGGCCGTTAACAAACAAACAGAAAATTACAAGTGCTGGAGAGTGTATGGAGAAAGAGGCATATTTATTCACTGTTTGTGGGAATGCAGAACCGTTGCAACCACCCAGAAAGGCAGTTTGGCGGCTCCTCAGGAAGCCAAGTATAGAACTGCCATATGATCCAGCAATTCCATTACTAGGTATATATTCAGAGGAACTGAAGGCAGGGACATGAACAGACATTTGCACACTGATGTTTATAGTGGCATTATTCACGATTGCCAAGAAATGGAAACTGCCCAAATGTCCATCAGAGGAGGAGTGGATAAACAAACTGCGGTGTATACAGACAATGGAATAATATGCAGCAGTGAGACAGAATAAAATCATGATATGTGCAACAATGTTGGTGAATCTTCAAGACATAATATGCTATGTGCATTGCTGTGTGACAGGAAGGCCAAGAGACCCAAAGATTCCCGGCTAGGCAGAAGATATCAACCTCAGATGGAAGCAAGCCTTCTACCTCAGAAATTGTGAGCCAATAAATTCTTGCTGTTAAGCCCTGCCATTGTATGGTGTTTGTTTTAGCAGCTGGGCAACTAAAGCAGATGGTATTAAAGGCCACAAAACTGATTGAGACTACCAAGGCAGTGAATATACAGAGAGAAGAGAAGCAAGAACTGAGCCCTGAGGCATTCCAGTTAAGAACTCAGAGAGAAGAGGAAGCCCCAGCAAAGATAGAGAAGGAGCGAAGAGGAAATCCAGAACAATGTGTTGTCCTAGAAGCCAATTGAAGGAATATTATCAAAGAGAAAGAAGTGATCAAATCTATTAAATGCTGTGGCTAGGTCAAATAAGATGACCACGATTTTAGCAGTTTCGGTGGAGAGGTGAAGGCAGTAGTCTGTGGTGTGAAGTGGATTTGAAAGGTGGGGTCGATGATATCTGAGAAGACACTCCACAAGAAAAGGTTCCATGTAGGCCAGGCAAGAACCAGAAAACCAAGAGATGAAAAATTCTGGTCAGTTCAAGAGAAGCTGTGCTAGAGGTCTGGAATAAGTTGAACTGAATGCCAAAGAACAGACAGAGAAAAAGGCAGCCAACCAGAACATCATAGGTAAAAGAGTGATAATGACTTCCACAATAAATTAATCAAGGCTATCAGATGCTTGGCACCAACAAAAAATTATGAGCCATACTAGGAAAATTGAAGATGTGGCCCAAAGGGACAAACCAACATTTCAAATAAGATATGGGATGCAAATGTCTGAAAAATAATCATGATGATGAATACACAACGATGGATGATATTATAAGCCTCTGATTGTATACTTTAGATGAACTATATGTATGGTACATGAAGATATCTCAATAAAAAAATTTTTTTTAATGAACCATAGCAAGAACAAGAAAATGACATACAGGAGCTTAAACAACTAATTAAGGATATTTGAACAGATTTGGAAAATCACATAAAAAATCAAATCAATGAGATGAGGGAAGATACGGTAAAAGAGATGAAGGATATAAAGAAGACATTGGGTGACCATAAAGAAGAACTTGAACATTTGAAAAAACAAATGGCAGAACTTATGAGAATGAAAGGCACAGAAAAGGGATGAAAACAAAGTGGAGACCTACAAGAGCATATTTGAAGAGGCAGAAGAAAGGATAAGTGAACTAGAGGAAAGGACATCTGAAATCCTACCCCCAAAAGAATAGATAGGGAAAAGAATGAAAAAATATTAGCAGGGTCCCAGGGAATTGAATGACAGCATGAAGCAGACAACTCTCTGTGCTATGGGTGTCCCAGAAGGAAAAGAAAAGGGAAAAGGGGCAGAAAAGCTAATGAAGAAAATATAATCACTGAAAATTTCCTGTCTCTTATGAAAGACATAAAATTACAGATCCAAGAAGCACAATGTACCCTAAACAGAAAAGATCCAAATAGACCTACTCTTAGACACTTACTAATGAGATTGTCAAATGTCAAAGACAAAGAAATAATTCTAAAAGCAGCAAGAGAAAAGCAATCCATTACATACAAGGGAAGCTCAATAAGACTATGTACAGAATTCTCAGCAGAAATCATGGAGGCACGAGGCTGTGGTATGATATATTTAAGATTCTGAATGAGAAAAACTGCCAACCAGGAATTCTATACCCAGCAAAACTGTCCTTCAAAAACCAAAGGGAAGTTTAAATTATTTGCTGACAGTCACTGAGAGTTTGTGACTAAGACACTGGTTCTACAATAAATACTAAAGGGAGCACTACAGGCAGATAGAAAAGGAGAGAGAGGTCTGAAGAAGAAGGCAGAAATGATATCAGTAAAGGCAAAAAGAGAAAAAAATAAGATATGACTTATAAAATTCAAAAGACAAAATGGTAAAAGAAAGTACTGCCTTTACAGTAATAACATTAAATATAATATTAATGGATTAAACTCCCTGTTCTAGTTTGCTAGCTGCTGGAATGCAACACACCAGAGATGGATTGGCTTTTAATAAAAGGGGATTTATTTTGTTAGTTCTTCAGAGGAAAGGCAGCTAACTTTCAACTGAGGTTCTTTCTTACGTGGGAAGGCATGGGTGATCTCTGCTGACCTTATCTCCAGGCCTCTGGGTTCCAACAACTTTCCCTGGGGTGATTTCTTTCTGCATCTCCAAAGGCCTGGGCTGAGCTGAGAGTGCTGAGATGAGGTATGCTGAGCTGCTTGAGCTGTACTACATTGAACTCTCTCATTTAAGCACCAGCCAATTAAATCAAACATCATTCATTACAGCAGGCACACCTCTTAGCTGACTACAGATGTAATGAGCAACAGATGAGGTTCACATACCATTGGCTCACATCCACAGCAGCAGAACTAGGTACCTTCACCTGACCAAGCGAACAACTGAATCTAACTACCACACTCCCCAATCAAAAGACACAGACTGGCAGAATGGATTAAAAAACCAGACCCATCTATGTACTGTCTACAAGAAGTGACTTTAGACAAGGACAAAAACAGATTGAAAGAGAAAGTTTGGAAAAAGATATTTCATGCAAAAAACAACCAGAAAAGAGTGGAGGTAGCTACACTAATATCTGACAAATTAGACTTCTAATGTAAAACAAAAGAGACAAAGAAGAACACTATGAATTAATAAAAGGAACAATTCATCAAGAAGACATAACAATCATGAATATTTGCGCACTAAGCCAGAGTGTCCCAAAATACATGAGGCAAATACTGACAACACTGAATGGAGAAGTAGACACCTTTACAATAATAGTTGGAGACTTCAACTCACCATTGTTCTCAATGGATAGAACATCTAGACAGAAGGTCTATAAGGAAACAGAGATTTTGAATAATATGATAAATGAACTAGACTTAACGGACATTTAGAGAACATTACACCCACAACAGCAGGATACACATTTTTCTCAAGTGCTCATGGATTATTCTGAAGGACAGACCATATGCTAGATCAGAAAGCAAGTCTCAATAAATTTTAAAAGATTGAAATTATATAAAACACTTTTGTGGATCATAATGGAATGAAGTTAGAAATCAATAACAGGTAGAGGGCCAGAATATTCACAAATATATGGAAGCTAAGCAACACAATCTTAAACAACCGGTGGGTCAAGGAAGAAATTACAGGAGAAATCAGTAAATAAGTCGAGGCAAATGAAAATGAAAACAACATCTCAAAACTTATGGGATGCAGCAAAGGCAGCTCTTAGAAGGAAATTTGTTGCTGTAAATGCCTATATTACAAAAGAAGGAAGAGCAAAAACTGAAGAATTAACTGCTCACTTGGAAGAACTAGAGAAAGAACAGCAAACTAACCCCAAAGCAAACAGGAGAGAAATAATGAAGATTAGAGCAGAAATAAATGAAATCGAGAATATGAAAACAATAGAGAAAGCCAACAAAACCAGAAGTTTGTTGTTTGAGAAAATCAATAAAATTGATGGACCCTTAGCTAGGCTGACAAAGAAGAAAAGAGAGAGGATGCAAATAAATAAAATCAGGAATGGGAGAGAGGACATACCCACTGACCGCACAGAAATAAAGGAGGTAATGAGCAGAAACCAGGAGAAAATATATGCTAATAAAGTAGACAATGCAGATGAAATGGGCAACTTCCTAGAAAAGTATGAGAAACTAACACTGACTCAAGAAGAAACAGATCCCTCAACAAACCAATCAAAAGTAAAGAGATTGAATTAGTCATCAAGGAGCCCCCCCCAAAAGAAAAGTCCAGTCCAAATGGCTTCACATGTGAATTCTACCAAGCGTTCAAAAACAAATTAGTACCAATCCTGCTCAAACTCTCCCAAAAAATTGAGGAAAAAAGAAAGCTGCTAACTCATTCTATGAAACCAACATCACCCTAATACCAAGACAGACAAAAATACCATAAGAAAAGAAAATTACAGACTACTCTCTTTAACGAATATGGATGCAAAAATACTCAACAGAATACTTGCAAATTGAATCTAGCAATAGATTAAAAGAATTATACACCATGACCAAGTGGAATTTATTCCAGATATACAAGGCTGGCTCAATACAAGAAAACCAATTAATGTAATATACTATATCAATAAATCAAAGCAGAAAAACCACATGATTTTCTCAATTGATGCAGAAAAGGCAGGCATGTGACAAAGTTTAGCATCGTTCTTTGATGAAAATACTTCAAAGGATAGGAATAGAAGGAAGCTTCCTCAACATGATAAAGGGAGTATATGAAAATCCCACAACTAACATCATACTCAATGGGGAAAGGCTGAAAGCTTTCCCTCTAACATCTAAGAACAAGTCAAGGATGCTCACTGTCACCATTGTTATTCAACATTGGGCTGGAAGTTCCAGACAGAGCAATTATACAAGAAAGAAAAAGAATAACAGGCATTCAAATTGGAAAAGAAGAAGTAAACTCTCACTGTTTGCAGATAATTTGATACTATATGTCAAAAATGCCCAAAAAAATCTATAGCCAAGCTACCAGAGCCAATAAATGAGTACAGCAAAGTGGCAGGGTACCAGATTAATACCCTAAGATCAGTAGTGATGAGCAACCTGATGAGGAAATCAAGAGAGAAATTCCATTTATGATAGCAACCAAAAGAATGAAATATTTAGGGGTAAATTTAACTAAGGACACAAAAGACTTATACACAGAAAAGTACAAGAACTTGCTAAAAGAAATCATGGAAGATCTAAATAAATGGAGGTGCATACCATGTTCATGGGTTGGAAAATTGAATATAATTGAGATGTCAGTTCTGCAATACCAATTCAAATCCCAAAAACTTACTTTACAGAAATAGAAAAACCAATAACCAAATTTATTTGGAAGGGAAGGGTGCCACAAATAGCTAAAAGTATCTTGAGAAACAAAAATGAAGTGGGAAGTCCCACATTACCTGCTTTTAAAGCATATTACAAAGCTACAGTGGTCAAAACAGCATGGTCCTGAAATGAAGATAGAAATACTGACCAATGGAGTCAAACTGAGTGTTCAGAAACAGACCCTCTCATCTACGGACAACTGAACTTTGATAAAACAGTCAAGTCAACCCGAGGCAAAGCAGCCTCAACAATAAATGGTGTTTGGAAAACTGGAAATCCATATGAAAAAGAATGAAAAAGGATCCATATCTCACACCCTATATAAAATTTAGCTCAAAGTGAATCAAAGACCTAAATATTAGAGTTAAGATCGTAAAACTTTTAGAAGAAAATATAGGGAAATATTTAATAAATCTTGTAATAGGAGGTGGTTTCCTAGACCTTGCACCCAAAGCATGAGCAACGAAAAAAGAAATAGGTAAATGGGATCTCCTCAAAATTAAACATTTTTGTGCATCAAAGAGCTTTGTCAGGAAAATAAAAAGGCAGCCTACACAATGGGAGATAATATTTGGAAACCACATATCAGATAAGGGTTTGATATCCAGAATACATAGAAAGATTCTTCAACTCAACAACAAAAAGACAAACAACCCAATTGAAAAATGGGCAAAAGACATGGACAGACACTTCTCAGAAGAGGAAATACAAATGGCTAAAATACACATGAAGAGATGTTCAACTCCACTGGGTATTAGGGAAATGCAAATAAAAACCACAATGAGATATCATCTACACCCCCTAGAATGGCCATTATGAAAACAAAAACAAAAAACAGAAAGCAACTAGTCTTGGCAAGGATGTGGAGAAAAAGGCACACTTATCCACTGTTGACAGGAATGTAAAATTGTACAACTGCTCTGGAGGGCAGTTTGGCAGTCCTCTGGAAGTTATGTATAGAATGGCCATATGAACCAGCAATCCCATTACTAGATACATATCCAAAGGAACTGAAGGCAAGAACACAAATGGACATTTGCATACCAATGTTTAAAGCAGCATTATTTACAACTGCCAAGAGATGGAAACAGTCCAAATGTCCATCAACAGACACTAAACAAGCTGTGGTATATACGTACAATGGAATATTATGCATCTGTAAAACAGAAGAAATTCATGAAGCATGTAACAATGTGGATGCACCTTGAAGACATTATGCTGAGTGAAATTATCCAGAAACAAAAGGACAAATACCGTATGGTCTCGCTAACATGAACTAAAGTTAGTGAGTGAACTTTGAGAACTGAAGTTAAAAACACAGGTTGTCAGGAGATAGAAACAGGGTAGAGATTGGGCAATTGGTATTGAAGAAATACAGATTGCTCAACAAGACTGATTGTAAAAATTCAAAAATGTATGGCACAATACTATGTGCTTGTAGCATAATAATGTAAGCACAATGAATAAAGCTGAATTTGAGTATGATTGAGGTTCAAGAGCTGGGGACACATATGAAACCAGAAGAAAAGATAGAGGATAAAGATTAAGACAGTGTAACTTAGCAATGCCTAGAGTGGACAACGATGGTAATTAAATGTACAAGTATAGAAACGTTCTTGCATGAGGGAGAATATATGAATGCCAACATTGCAAGGTGTTGAAAATGGATAGTACATGGGAAGAAGTACAATCAACACAAGCTAGGTAACTTATTAATAGTAACGCAAGCTAGGTTACTACTCAACGGTAACCATGTAATGTGCTCCCACTGAATGTAACAAAGGCATTATGCCAAAACTAAATGTCAAGTGGTGGTAGAGTATGGGGGAAGGATATGGATTCTTTGTGGAAGAGAAGGAAATGTCTTCATATTGATTATGGTGGTGAAGGCATGTCTATTTACTTAGTTGGATTGCATGATGTATGAATAAAACTGTTGAAAAATGAACAGAGAAAAACAAGTGCTAGAAAAAATGCAGAGAAAGAGATGTACCTATTCACTGTTGGTAGGGAAACTGAGAGGTGCAGCCCCTTAGAGGACAGTGTGGTAGCTCCACAGGAGACTAGGGGTGGGGTTGCCATATGAGCCTGGAACCCTGTTGCTCAGTATATACCTGGAAGAACTGAGTATGGGGACATGAATGGACATTTACACACATGTTTATGGCAACACTGTTTGCAATTCACAATGGATGGAGGTGGCCTAAGCACACAATGACTGAGGAAGGAAGGAGGAACTGTGGTGTATACATATAATGGACTACTGAGTGGCTGAGTGGACAGCCTTTGTCTTGTTCCTGATGTTAGGGGGAAAGTTTTCAGTTTTTCCCCATTGAGGATGACTTTAGCTGTGGGTTTGTTATATATTCTCTTTATCATGTTGAGGAAGTTTCCTTCTATTCCTATCCTTTGAAGTGTTTTCATCAAGAAAGGATGCTGAATTTTGTCAAATGCCTTTTTTGCCTCAGTCAAGATGATCATGTGTTTTTTTTTTTTTGCTTTTATTTGTTGATATGGTCTACGGCATTAATTTATTTTCTTATGTTGAACCTTCCTTGCATACCTGGGATGAATACTACTTGGTCATGGTGTATAATTCTTTTAATGTGGTATGGGTTTGATTTGTAACAATTTTTCTTGAGGATTTTTGTGTCTATATTCATTAGAGAGATTGGTGTGTAATTTTCTTTTCTTGTAATATCTTTGTCTGGCTTTGGTATGAGGATGATGTTGGCTTCATAGAATGAGTTAGGTAGCCTTCCCTCCTCTTCAATTTTTTTTGAAGAGTTTGAGCAGGATTGCTACTAATTCTTTCTTGAATGTTTGGTAGAATTCACATGTGAAGCCATCTGGTCCTAGATTTCTCTTTTTGGGGAGCTTCTTAATGACTAATTCAATTTCTTTACTTGTGATTGTCTTGTTGAGGTCATCTATTTCTTCTCGAGTCAATGTTGGTAGTTCATGCCTTTCTAGGAAGTTGTCCATTTCATCTACATTATCTAATTTATTAGCATAAAGTTGTTCATAGTATCCTCTCATTGCCTCTTTTATTTCTGTGGGGGTCAGTGGTTATGTCTCCTCTTCCATTTCTGATTTTATTTATTTGCATTCTTTCTCTTCTTCTTTCAACCTCACTAAGGGTCCCTCAATCTTATTGATTTTCTCATAGAGCCAACTTCTGGTTTTGTTGATTTTCTAGATTGTTTTCGTGTTCTCAATTTCATTTATTTCTGCTCTAATCTTCATTATTTCTTTACTTTTGCTTGCTTTGGGGTTAGTTTGCTATTCTTTCTCAAGTTCTTCCAAGTGGATAGTTAATTCCTCAATTTTTGCTCTTTCTTCTTTTTTGATATAGGCATTTAGGGCAATAAATTTCCCTCTTAGTGCTGCCTTTGCTGCATCCCATAAATTTTGATGTGTTGTATTTTCATTTTCATTTGCCTTGAGATATTTACATGATTTATCTTGCAATTTCTTCCTTGACCCATTGGTTATATAAGAATGTGTTGTTGAGCCTCCATTTATTTGTGGGTTTTCTGGCCCTCTGTCTATTCTTGATTTCCAACTTCATTCCTTTATGATCTGAGAAAGTGGTTTGTATGATTTCAATCTTTTTAAATTTATTGAGACTTGCTTTGTGACCCAACATATGGTCTATCCTTGAGAATGATCCATGAGCACTTGAGAAAAAGGTGTATCCTGCTGTTGTGGGATAGAATGTTTTATGAATGTCTGTTAAGTCTAGCTCATGTATTGTATTATTCAAATTCTCTGTTTCTTTATTGATCCTCTGTCTAGAGATTCTGCCCATTGATGAGAGTGGAGAATTGAAGTTTGCAACTATTATGGTAGATGTATCTACTTCTCTTTTCAGTGTCTGCCTCATGTATTTTGGAGCACTCTGGTTTGGTGCATAAATATTTATGATTGTTATGTCTTCTCTGTCTCTCCTGTCTTTTCCTATCTGTCTCTGGTGGTCCCTTTAGTATTTCTTGCAGAGCCAGTCTCTTGGTCACAAATTCTCTCAGTGATTTTTTTGCTGAAAATGTTTCAATTTCCCCCTCATTTTTGAAGGGAATTTTGCTGGATATAGAATTCTTGGTTGGCAGTTTTTCTCTTTTAGTGACTTAAATATATCATACCACTATCTTCTCACCCCCATGGTTTCTGCTGAGAAATCTATGTATAATCTTATTGGGTTTCCCCTGTATGTGATAGATTGCTTTTCTCTTGCTGCTTTCAAGAGTCTCTCTTTCTCTTTGACTTCTAACATTCTGATTAGTATGTGTCTTGGAGTGCATCTATTTAGATCTATTCTGTTTGGGGTACACTGTCCTTCTTGGATCTGTAATTTTAAGTCTTTCATAAGAGTTGGGAAATTTTCAGTGATGATTTCCTTCATTAGTTTTTCTCCTCCTTTTCCCTCCTCTTCTCCCTCTGGGACACCCACAACATGTATATTCATGCACTTTATGTTTCATTCAATTCCCTGAGTCCCTGCTCATATTTTTCCATTCTTTTCTCTATATTTTCTTTTGCTTGTCAGATTTCAGATGTTCCATCCATCAGTTCACTAATCCTTTCTGTTGCCTCTTGAAATCTAACATTGTAGGTTTCCATTGTTTTCTTTCTTCTCTTCTACTGTGCCTTTCATTCCTATAAGTTATGTGATTTGTTTTTTCAGACTTTCAATTTCTTTTTGTTCATTCCTTGCCTTCTTTATATCCTCCCTCAATTCACTTATTTGATTTTTGATGAGGTTTTCCATGTCTGTTTGAACATTCTGAATTGATTGTTTCAACTCCTGTATCTCATTTGAGTTGTTGGTTTGTTCCTTTGATTAGGCCATATCTTCAATTTTCCTAGTATGATTTGTTATTTTTTGCTGGTGTCTAGGCATTTAATTTCCTTAATTAGTTTATTCTGGAGATTGCTTTCACTTTTTTAACCTAGGATTTTCTTGCTGGATGACTTTGTTCGGTCTATCTATTCTTTGACATTCAGTTCA